>JANHZU010009328.1:204921-222573 GCA_032468055.1 Acrochordus granulatus | reverse complement strand
TTTGGAGGGACAGATATTGAAGCTGAAGCTCAAGTACTTTGGCCACATAATGCGCAGGGAGGACTCATTTGAAAAGATTGTGATGCTGGGAAGGATTGAGGGGAAGAGGAGAAGGGGACAGCAGAGGATGAGATGGATAGATAGCATCATCAAGGTGGTCTGTGTGGGTTTGGGCAAACTCTAGGAAATAGTGGAGGACAAGGAGGCCTATTGTGCTATGGTCCATGGGGTCACATAGAGTTGGACATGATTTAGCAACTGAAAAACAACAAGAATGACTCCCTTACATACAATATATTACAGAGCAAGGCAGATTTAGGTATCTGGAATATGGTTTTTAGGACTGAAATAGAAACTAGGAGCTAATGTTAGATGCAAAGTTCAAATATTTAAACTGTGGTTCATGATTGAGGATATAAATGTAAGGGAAGCAGAAGATTCAATTTACTTTTTTTCTTTTTTATGATGGTTTTCTTCTTTAATTTTAACAGATTTTTTTGGAATAATCTTGGTTTTCTTTTTTTTCTTTGAATTCCAATGTTTGCTTTTTCTTCATTATTTATTTTTTTAATATCGTAATAATACATATATAAGATAGGAGAAATCAAATTTGGGGGATATGCAGAAATGGTAGAATTAATAGTATATACAGAAGTTTGCCTAAGTTTAAACAAGTATGTTTTCCCTGTATATTGTATATCACGTGGTTAAATGGACTTAGAGACTTATTGTGCAGTTTATAAGGGGGAAATATTTGATGTAAAGATAGCAATTTAATGTTTTTAAATAATTTGATGTTATTCATAGTTGGGTACAAGAAGGAATCTAGAACTTAATTTTTATTGATATTTTTAGTAAGGGATTTTTTGCATTTTTGCTCATTTTTATAAAATCCTGTAATGTATTTTAGGTAATGATAAATAGTGTAGACTATTAATGTTTAGATTATTGATGTTTAAAGTTTTGTAGTAATTTACAGTTTTTTCTCAAGATGATATAACGAGTTTAGTTTTATAATTGAATTTATTATTTAATCAATGCAATAAAGAAAATCCAACAATGTGGCAGAAAGAATAGCTGCAATAGATTGGCATTCCCAATCTATTTGTTTCCAGGTATATTAGACAATTCCCAGAATTTACAATCTAGCATACTGAGAAGATTTACTTCAACAAATCTGAAAGCTTTAAATTACAGGAAAGTGAGCTGCACAATGTCTTTTATCACAGAATGCAAAGAACATTGATGCACTCTGAAAATCTGCATCTGGACCAAACCATGAAGGATGCAATTCCATTTCTTCTGAATAAATGTTTCCCCAAAGTGAAAATGACTTGTATTAGATATCTGAGAGAAAATGTTTTGGCTTAATAGTCCCCATCATTTGGTTTTGGGGGAAAGAAACGAAGGGGGAAGGGAAAGATATTCTGTATATTCTTCTTTAATCTTAAGTAGTGCAATTTGAACTTGTTAACTCTCTCCATTTGAATACAAACTTTTCCCCATAGCATGTATAAGAAAGGTCACATGGAATAGGTTTTGGCCAAAGATGTAAAGGGAAAGAAGTGGAACCTAGAAAAATCTACCATGATCAGAGTGCACAAGCATTTCCATAAACGAAGAATCCAACTTCAAACAAACAAAGTCTCCCGGTAACAAGCAACCAGAAATACCAAGAAGAGTTTTATCCTTAAAGCTCTCTTAAATTATCAGCTTTATCTCCACAGCAGATATTTGCAAAGGTCTCTACTTCTAACAAAATGTTTGCTGTGATTAACAACCTCCTGTTTGCACAATAGATGGTTTGTCTCCTGGAAGATATACATAACCCCAAAGTGCAAAGTTAGGGGCAAAGAAGAGAATAGGAAGACACCAAGAAGTTGGCATCCATTGTTTAGCTAGAGCTGCCATTATGAAGGTTCTTCTTGTTATTCTTTTTCCAAACACACATATACCCAAAGACAGTACAACATTTGAAATCAAAGAATTAAAATTGGATGGAAGACTTAAAAAAGGCAGCCATGTTACTTTGTTATAAGAAATAAAGTGAATTTTGTGGCATTTCTGTGTATTTGTCCAGCATGTATATCAGTCTTTCTTGCACAGTGCCTTCCAGAACTATCAATGACTAGAACTTCCAGAATTCCCAGCCAAGTGAGACTGACTTGCAAGGAATCCTGATGGTTGTAGGGCTAGAGAGGGGCGCAGTCTCCCTCATTCCTCACATGGACTGCATCCATTCAGTATCAGAGGGACCAAGGAACTGCTTTGTTTTTTTTTTCATGCGTCTTTAGAAGAGAAATCTAATGAGAAATTTTGGGGCACAGATTCATTTCAGCATGGATCCTTGACTTGTTCAGGAGGAAAATATTCAGAAGCAAGCAGTTATGTCAGTTTAAGCCCTAGTGCAATAACTATATTCTAGGCTTTCTAAATAACCCATCTCCTTGGTGTGTTCAGCATGTTCAGTTTGAACATATCTGAAATATCTCACTAAACCCAGAAAATACATATTAGTCTTTGTTAGATGCTGTTGTCTTATAGTAACAGTAGGTATCCATGTGCTTAGGGGACACCAATTATAAAAATGCCATAACATGTACTTGTATCAGATGTTGGGTCACAAGCATATAATGGTGGCATTTGCATTATAATATGCATTTGTCATTTTGGCATCATGGTAATAAGCTACAAATACTATGATACTATTGCCCCTAAATATATAACTATTATAGTTCTAACTATATAACTCTGGAATGAGGTTTCCTCCCAAAATTTGAACAGTTCCCACCCTACTGGTATTTCAAATAACCTTGAGGATCTGGCTATTCACCCAGATCTTGGAAGAGGATGACTGACACACTATCTTCCTTATTGTTTTTCATTGCCATAATTGTTCTTGTGCTATTTTCATTGCCATCATTGTTTTGTGCTACTTTTGTGGGCTTTGTATTGTTTTTTGCTCTTAAATTATATTAACAACTGGAAATCACCCACAGTCACTGGAAATCACACAACATATAAAAATAAATAAATAATAACATTGACAAAATTTCTATCTGTCAGTTACAAAAAGCCATATTGCTTGGATCCACACATGTACTCGCTGATACAATGCAAAATCTAGGTTCTTGGAAAGAATGTGATGTGCATGAAGGCCAACACCAGCTAAAGAATTGGCAGCTGTGATTTCACATATTATGTATATAATCATAATAATAGAAAGAACTGGAGAAAATTACAAAATACAAAAACCTATAAATAGAAATAGAATGACTGTGGCAAAAGAAAGCAAAGGTAGTACCAGTATAATAGGTGCCTTGGGTGCAATCCCAAAACAACTGGAGCACCACTTGAATACCATTGGTATTGACAAAGTTACCATCATTCAATTGTAAAAGGCAATTTATCTGGAACAGCATACATCCTGCAACAATACCTTTAACAACATTAAAGAACAACATCTGCCTACCTCAGGTCCTTGGGGAGGACTCAATAGGTGGACTAAAATGCCAAATCCAGTCTAAATATCCCGCTGACTGTGCAACTAATCATAATACTAATAATGTTAATTGCAAAAGGCCACACTGCTTGGATTTGCACTTATACTATGTAAATACATTATGACATCATAGATTCTTGTGAAGTTCTCAGTGCATATGAAGGCCAACACCAGCTAAAGAACTGACAACTGTGACTTCACATTGATGTCAACAAATAATAATAAAAGCTGGATAGTGGATGTTGCAGTACTTGGAGACAGCAGAACAGAAGAGAAAGAATTGGAGAAAAATCACAAAATACTGAATCAAGACCTCCAAACAGAAGCAGGACAACTGTGGCAAAAGAAAGCAAAGATCATTGCAAGCCCAAACATTTGGAGCACCATTTGAACACCATCAGCATTGATAAAATCACCATCAGTCTCTTGAAAAAGGCATCTTTATTTGGAACAGCTTACATTCTGTAATGATAGCTTTTAACACCATCAAACAACATTTGCCAAACCCAGATACTTGGGAAGGACTCAATAGGTGGATAAAAATGTGAAATCCAGTCTGAACATATGGTCGACTGTACAACTAACCATAATAATAATGTGCCTTACCAACATGCTCCTTATTTTTTTTTGCTGTTGCCCATGCATCTTACAAAATGGAAGCATAATATTCTTGTCTGCCTTCCTATTAAGAAGACCAATCTGGAATTGTAGCCACCATTCATTTTCTGTCACAATTTGGTGGCAAAAACATGCATCTCCAATGTAGCATTGCTACCTTGTAGTAGCTTGATATTAGACTGTCAACACTTGTTTTTTAATCTCCACCATTTCAGGATCTTTTGAAAGGAAAAGGATGACATACATCTGAGCGCTAAAACTTAGTAAGGAATTCTCAGGCTTTATTTACATGGTACTTGGAGAGATGTGATTATTACCTTTGCGATTGTGATTTCAAACTGCTAGGTTGGCAGCGGCTAGGGCAGGAATAGGAGCTCACCCCATTATGTGGCAGTGCTTAAGTCTCAAACTCAAACCGCCAACCTTCTGGCCAGCAAGCCCATTGCCACCACGCCCCCCTAATACCTCAAACTACAAATCAGCTAATCACATTTAATCCTGGCATAGTCCAGGAATCCAGCTCATGGGTTTAGTTTTGTGGCTAAAATATGGTCGGCTAGTTTGTGATTGGGTATTATGTGACCAACCCAGTCTTGTAAAACATTTTCACTGCTCCTGAAACAATGGATACACTCAGTGAGATCTGATTGAAATCATTGGATAGAAATTGTTGCCCAATGTGCAGCTAAGTAAGTAACTGTGGTTTCAAGAGCTTATGGCACCTCAGCTGGAGTGTCATGTAAACCCCAAAACACTGAATGACAAAAAGGATGGTTCAGTCAACCTGCCAGGAAGGATGTCATGCAGATACCGTCTGTATCTTCCATCCTGTGGCTGACAGATCCCACATTTTGAAACCTGCTGGTAAGGGAATCATGTTCTATGTTGCCTCCTGTACTGGCTCAACCTGGCTCAAAACTTTACCCAAATCCCCTGCTGGAAAAATCAGTCAGGCAGTTTATTTTTTGAAGACAGACGTGATTTCTAATACACTCCAGTGAAAACACAAAGGCAAATCTCAAGACTCAAACGAATCACAATATTCTTGTGATTCAAATGAGTAGATCAGAGCTGGGGCTGAACTGTTTTGATAAAATGTATGCCAGTAGACTTCCTCGGAGAAAGAATTGAAACTCTGCAAGAATTCAATTCCATTGTAAACTTCTCTTCCTAAGGAGTAAGCAGTTACAGCAAATGCTTATGAGGCTCACAGGGTTGCTGAGACGATAAAAAAACATGTCTGGGGCGGGGAAATAGATTGCTTTTATGAGCTCCTTGAAGTGCAGAAACAGGAAATAGTAATTTATAAGTAACTGGGCTTCGGTTGTGGCAATTTGCATAGAATGACTTGGACAACTCTCCTCAAGCAGCAGGTAATCTGTCTTTCACCTCCAACCAAATAAATGATTGCGGTGGTTTGTTAAAAGCCAAAATGCATGCCAGCTCCAATCTGCATTCTGCTACTACTTTGAAGCTCACAATTGGCTAATTAGATGGTGCAGTCAATCCTGTCTTCTGTGGTAGGTCGGTCATGGGGTCCTGTTATGTCAGGCCCTTGCATGTATTTAAGCCTCATTACTTCAGATATCAAAAGTCGCGATATTCCAAAATCCATTATAAGGCATTACCTTTAGTTGGCCAATTAAAGTCTTAAGTTTCGAGGTCCCTGGAGTTTGCTTTTCTTTCCAAAAACAATGTTTTACATGAGCCTTATGATTTGAATTTCAGCATGATGTCGTATCAATGAGGTCAGGCGTGATGGAACTGCACGGACTTGCAGAAACAAGGCTCCCACTGGTTCACCAGTTCTTAGGGGGTCACTTACAAAAGACAAATATATGCAGGCCTGATTCTAGCAAATCCTGAGCAGCAAGCCAATAATCCACATTTTACCCAATTTCTTCTCCTCACGTCTTCGTTGCGCAACAAAGACACACACAGAGAAATATTTGGATAAAATATAAAAAATATTTTATCCATTACAGTCAACTATTTATTGGCTATCTCTTCAAACTCTGTGGCAAGACAGAACAAGGTAAGCATGTTTGAGAAAAGAAGTAAAGACTCTTTCCCAAGTCCAGGGGCACTTGCTTATCCTCCCAGTTTTCCACTCTCTTTGGAAGCCAGCCAGCAGCAATTGTCTATCTCTTTGCTCTCCCAAACACTAAAATGCCTGAGTGCTCCTTCCAATCAACCTACAACCAGAATAGTACAAAAAACAGGCATTCTCTTCCACTGTAGCTCCTGTAATATGTAAACCCCCTGTCTGCTGTGCCATGCAATGAGGAAATTAAGCTGCTCGGGGAAAATAAATTATAAATTATGATAGGGGAAGAAAGGTCACTTGTAAAGATTCAAACTTCCTTGCTCCTATTATTCTGCTGCATTTAATGATTTCAGAAAATGGCAGGATAATGTGTCAATGGAATGGGAAGAAAGGCTAGAGTTCCTGCCAATAGGAAAGGAGACCGCCACAAACAATTTGACTTGGAACCTGCAAAAAAAAAACAACACAAAAAACAAAACCAGTTTATCTCCAGTTTCAAACAAACAATAGTGGAGTCACAAAAAACAAACAACCACACAAACAAACAAAAACTGTCAGTTCTCAAAGCAAGCTAATGGTGGATAACGATATAGGTCTGGAATTGTTTCTAAGCCAGTCCAATAAGTGACCCCTAATTCATCCACCTTATATGGAGTGCCTCCAGCTTATTCCTCTCCAGATACATATTTTATCAGCTAAGGTCTAGATGAATCTATTACTAATTTAGTTTTTTAACGTGATTAACTTGCCTGATGTGGATTGCCTTCCTTTCCTAACAACCTTGCAAGGTAATTGTTGCTACCTTTTGATCTCCCATGTGACAGAGCAAACATAGCCCTTCAGCAAGAGGTGGACCCTACTTTGAGGCGTTCAGGAACTATCCATAATGTTTCTTTGGGGGTGGGGAGGGCAAGGACCTCAGTGGACAACTTGATGATACAGATTGGATAAATCTATGCCACACATAAGAATACTATCTGGATTTTTAGTTTTTTTCCTAGGATTTAGGATGGTGGCTTTCCTTCCTTTATTTTTAAAACCATGTTAAGGATCCAACCCTTGTTTTGGGTACTTCTTGCTAAGACTAATAATCAGTATCTGGGGGCACCCGCACTGGGGGCAGTAGAAAAAGGTTTTAAGGCAACCAGCCTTGCCTCTCCTTACCTGCTGTAAAGGACAGGACTGAAGGCAATGGATGAAAATTGCCAGGAAGCAGAGACTGGCTCAGTTGTAAAAGAAACATCTGAACAAAACGAGCTCTTTGATGGTGAACACCCCGAGAGGCAAAAAACTCTCCTTTCCTGAAAACTGTTTTAAGAGGGACAGAATGACCTCCTGTCAGGAGTATAGGAGTGATATTCTCTATTAAAAGGGGTTGGACTGGATGTGCTGAAAAATCCACTCATCTATATAACGCCAAACTTTTGTTCCTGTAACCTTTAATGGGGTGAAACTGTGTGCCATGAGGCAACAATTTTTGAACCAAAGTACTTCCAATGCGCTAACATATACAATGCATCCAAAATCCAGGACCCATGATTCCATGGAACTGAAATTTGTCAAATTTACAAAAATTATCAGAAAGCATTTTGTGACATAATACGAAACGTCATAAAACATTTCCTGGTCATTTCCTGATATATGACTATGATATACAGTTCAGCATGGACTAATTTCAAGGCAAATACGTCTCTAAACATCTCCCTGAATTTTTGGGAACTTTTCAAATATTTTTAATTTAATTTAAATATTTATATGCCGTCAATCTCTCACAATTCTTGGTGGCTCACAATCTGCAATTAACATTAACAATTACTTAACATTTAATAATTACATTAAATCCCACCACCCAGCTGACTTGCAGTGTTCACATCTGGAGGCTTCCTCTGCGGATCCCACTCTACCCTCTAGCTCAAGTAGGTCCAGTGCCAACTTCCTTCTCCCCTTGCTGCTTATATAAAAAGCAAAAAAGCCTACAGAGGCTTGACAACCATCTTACTCCAAGGCCTATGGGAATAACCAGGTTTTCAGAGACTTTCTGAACTTCATCAGGGTGGTAGTCCAAAAGGCAAGAGCTTTGACACTGAAGGCACCCTTCCTATATCCAGGCCTTTAACTGAGGGGACTTAGTGTACATCTACTCTGCCCCATGTTCCGAGATGGGTGGAAACTATCAGAAATAGGCAGTCCCTCAATGACCAAACCCTAAAGGGTGTTATATGTAGTTACCAGCACCTTGAATTGCACCTGGAAGTTTATAGGTAAACCGTGCAGCTTTTGGAGGAGTGGTGTCATAGGGGCACACTGCAATTTGCCCATTGCAGCTGATTCTAATGGCAAGCCAATGTAACACTGCAACAGTCAATTTATGAAGTGACTAGAGCATGAGTGACCATTTGAAATATTAATCCTCTCAACTGCAGATATTAAGAGAGGCCAATTAACACAAATTATGCTTTTAAGGTCCTACTGTACTAATACAAGTACAGGTAGTCCTGTTTGACAATCATAGTTGGGACTGGAATTTGGATTGCTAAGCGATGTGATTATTAAGTAAGTCATTACATGACTAGACCCACTTTTATGACCATTTTTACTGTGACTGTTAAGCAAATCACATGGTTGTTAAGTATTTCTGGCTTCCAATGAGTTTGCTTGTTCGAGGCTGGCTAGGAAGGTCAGAAATTGCAATCGTGTGCCTGTAAGGTATTGCAACCATTGTAAATGCAAGCCAGTTATGATCACATGACTATGGGTGGTGGTGTGACAGTTGTCACTTTAAGGATGGATTGTAAGTCATTTCTTCTGAGACCACTATAACTTTGAACCATCATAAAATGAATGCTCATAAGATGGAGGACTATCTGTATATAATCATTGCATATATGATCTACAGAAGACATGGACTGTGTTTGGTTCACAATTGTTTGGGTTCACAATACATCAGGGCTGCAAATGAAGCCACCACAAATAAGCTTGTTGTGTAAACTCAGCCATAGATGTAACTGCTTCCCAAATGTCCCTTCAAATTCTGGATAACAAGAAGGATGCACAGTGAACAGACCTATAGACTTTAAGAATACATTACAAAAAAAAGTTGGAAAATCAAAATGATATTCAGAAACAAGACTGCCTGATGTTGCAACATCCTTCATCTGAAAGCAGAGTCCAGAATGCCTTTTCAAGGGCTCTCAAGCCACAACAATAAATCGTTCACAAAGACAATCTGTTGAAGAAGAATGACATGTTTGCTTTCCTTTTGTTTGGAATGCAAAGCCCCCCCCGCCCCGCAGCCTCTGTCCTTCAGTGGTCTTAAGACAACATAGATAGCTTCATATTTCTTTTTCCCTTTTTTAATGTCAACATTTCTGCATGGGTGAAACATGTGTTAACATCTAACTAACTAGCATCTCTAGATAAGTGCTTCTTAAATGATAACTTTCTTGTCAATAAGCCACTGCAGTTTATTACTGTAGCTCTTCTAGATCCAGTTCACTTATTGCCTTGCTGGGAGTCCCAGCAGAAGGTTACCTTAATCAATTTTTCTTCCACCATTGCTTGTCATAATTTAAAATGTGATATTATAGCTTAGTATCCTTGCACATTGTAGCACCTGTCCAGGTGTGAAGTTTAACTGGTTATTCTAGTAAAACAGACACTCAGAACAAACCAGTTTTAGCTGCCTGTCATACTGCCTTATAATAAACCTTCACGTACTGAACAAATCAAAGATGTATACACTATACTGAACCTTAAAACTATACTAAGTTTACACATTAAAGATGCCCTGAAGCTAAATTTGGTAAATGTAGGCTTCTCAGGAACAGAATTAGGTACCATTCCTAATAACAAAAGAATAGCGTAAAGAGCACTATCTTCAGCTCGTTGTGATTACTTTTCCAACTACTGTTGTTGTATTATATAGCCAGATTAGAGAAAGGGCTGAATCACAAACGAACTATATAAGGTGAATTTGTATAAGGAGGTAGAAGCCAAGTGACAAGACTGATTCCCAGTGATTCCCTTCTTCTAAAGTCCACAGTCCTAATATTTTTTGATAAAATCTCATCAAAGTACTAAAGTGGCCTGATTCCACTTAGCTTTAGAGCCAAGACAAAATCAGCCAGGTGCTGTTGCCTGCTGCTGAGCCTCAAGCCTTCCCATGGTTAACTTAATAGGGCTGACTGAGCTAATCTAGTTGCTTCCTTTAAATATAATAGATTAAACCATACTGTAAGCTAACATGGCTGGGTCTGTATAGCAATGTAAAGATGTCCTATGGCTGTATAGAGTTTTCTTGGCAGCAATACAGAACAATGAAGTGGCTTGTCATAGGCTTCTTCTAGGACATTTTTCAATTTAGCCAAAATCCTGGAGTTCTATGGTGGTCTCCCATCAAAGTACTAAGCAGGCCAGACCTTATTCAACTTCCAAGTCCAGATGGGTTTTGCTAGGTGCTGAGATGTGACTAAAATAAGATTGGTTAGTTTGTAGTTCAGGTGTCAATGCTTTATCTTGGAAAAAATTAGATGACAAAGAACTAAAGGAATAACGGATATCTTTAATTAGTGGTCTCAGCTTCAGGACAAAAGTTCAGGATTCCATTAAACAGTCCGGGAAGATCCCCAAAGGCAACAGAACTGGACTATTACGTATCAGCATAAGGAAAGGAATTCTCATTACTTCTGGAGTGGAGGTGGATGGACAAACAAATACTAATTTAAAGTCCTGAAATCTCCAAAATTGGATATGGTTCCTTGAGAGAGGAACTGTGTAGCTTATGAGTCCAGACAACTATGAATGGAGTGTTGTATCACAAAATATAAATATTGGATGCTGCACTCAGCTCTGATCTTGATAAATGTTTTGCTGATTTTTGATCAGCTCATTTTTTATGGGAAAGTAAAACAAAAGGACCAACCTTTGAGCATTCTCATCTTCTCATTAACTAAAATTGTGTTAGAGATGTATCCAAATTCACTCAGTAGAATGCTGCATACCTAGGCTACTTTGAAAGTTAATCAAGAAGTAGAAAAATATAGCAACTGATATACAAACTAATAATTTTTCCAGTTTTTGCATTCATAATATTAGCTGCGTTTCATTGGATTTATCATCCCAATATAGCAATCCAGGCTTGGTGCAAAGAAAAGAAGTAGAGTTTGCGATAAAGTATCAAATCAGGATATCAGTAGTTAAAAAGAGGGTTTTTTTTAGTTCCAGGCAGAATACATAGGTGAATAAGTTGCAGTTAAATCCAAAAATATTCCAGAATCAAGATGGAGTCAGGTGACTAAATAAATAAATTATTCTTTAATGTGAGTGATATGTGTACTCAGGATACTGGACCCAGGCTGCAAAAATCCACAGGTAGATATCAAGAGGTTTTTTTTTCATTGCAGAGCCAAGTACTGTTAGGGTGGATGATGCTCATGGAAATTGGAATCTGAGTAGGATGTGAAACCTTTCAGATTCTGTCTCTTATGTCCCACTCAAGGTAGTTCCTATCCAAGGAATTGTATTTTCTTTAGCAAGTTGCTATAAGTTGTTTTGGAATGGCAAAGGATTCCTTCCTTCCTTCCTTCCTTCCTTCCTTCCTTCCTTCCTTCCTTCCTTCCTTCCTTCCTTCCTTCCTTCCTTCCTGTCAGGCTTGATTTCTGTTAGGGAGTAAGGTCCTCAAGGGAGAAGTCTTAATAAGCAACAATATTTATAAAGACTCTAATGAAACGTAAATATGAAATTTAAAAAAATCTAGGCTGGATGATCAAAGCTAAAGATAACATAACACAATTACCTAATGATTGCTCTAACTGGAACCCTTGGCGAAAATATGTTTTTCTCATTAGAGATAAACTTGCGTCTTCTTTTATTGAACAAACTCGCCAAGCTGTTTCCTTGCAACCAACTGCCTTAGCTGCCAACTTTCTGTGCTCTTTCCCCCCAAGAGCCTCTCCTTTCCCTTCCTGGTGAGAATGAATGCTCACCTTTTACGGGTAGTCAGCCACTATCAAAGCCAAAATTCCTAGAGGGCACCAGGTTACCCATCCCTGCCTTACAGCTAAACACAAACTGGTTTTCTTCTGATTTTCTGAGCATGCTGCTGTTATAAGTTAGTATAATCTTTGCTTTTTTGTACATCTTCTTTACTTGGAAAAGATGAAGGCCAAATGAATATTCCAATACTTCTCCAAGTATTGGAATATTCATGCAGGGTGCACCTGTCTGGAGGAAATCAGCTTGGACTGGGAGCAATTCTATTGACAAGCAAATGGAATTTAGGGTATCCTGTATTGTCCTAGCATGGCATCAGAAGAGACATTTAACAAGTATGTTGCTCTGTATTCCTGAGACTGCTGAAAGACATTCTCCAAAGCAGCTGAAAAATAATATAAGCTCTGAATTGCTCAAGGTGGTGTGGAAATGCAGAAAGTTGTGATGAGGAAGATACTGAACTAGGACCAGAAAAAATAGGGTTCACAACCACGCTCAGCCATGGAAGGTCATTTAACTCAACCTATTCCATGGAGATAAAATGAGAGTCATATGAAAGCTACCTTGAGTTCTGGAGAAAGGGTGGATGAATGGACAGATGAATGGATACTGAGTGTATACTGTAAAACTGGCAGTCAGTCATTCCAAGCCAACCCTACTTATAACTTCTGATGCTTTCAGAAGGTCTTGGGACTGGATATACAGTAGCTCAGGAACATAGAGAAAGCCACAGGCTTGAAGTCCAACATCTTTAGCCAAAAAACTGCTCAATCTCAATTCTGAGAACTTCTCAGTCTCAGAAACAGGTGAAAGGGTTAGGGTTTTTAAAAATCCACAGTATAAGGCAACCCTTTTATACGGCAAGTACATAGTTCATCACATTGTATCCCAGGTTTCGTGTTTCAAGAACAATTTATCAGGCAAGAGAATTAGAAAGCCTGAACAAAATAAGCAGTAAGGCAGGGGAAAATGTGCTGAGTATTTCAAGCGATGGCTACACCAAATTACAGTCTTAGTTGGATCTGCAGATGTGCAAACTGGTCCTAGGAGATGCAGAAAAAGTATTTGATTGCACTGAAAACTTTCTCAAAGTTTTCTCGGAAGAAACAGGAAACAAATTGGTCTCCTTTTAGAGAAATATAAAGCTGAGTTTGTAAACTCAAGCTGTTTTCCTCTATTTACTAACAAACAACTTTAGTTTTATATTTTAGAAAAAGGTTTAGAATGCAATGGCACTTGATTTGACTGTAAGTGAGCTGTAGCCACATTAAATATGTTTGTTATACTTTCATTGTTAAGAAATCTGTGTCCCCATCTATTCTAACAGAATGTTGTTATCCTTAGAGAAGACAGGGATCCTATTCCATTCACCATTATTTTGAGCTTACAAGATTTCATGTCAGGATTTTATATTTTGAAGTATTTACACTTACAATAACAGGTATAGTTCCAGGTATACAGGAGAAGAAAGACAGCTAAGGTTGGCAGCCTGAGTTCAACACCCAAGCACTGCCGCATAATGGGGTGAGCTCCCGTTACTTGCTCCAGCTCCTGCCAACTTCAATTTGAAAGCATGAAAAAGGCAAATAGGTGCTGCCTAAATTGGTGGAAAGGTAACAGCATTCTATGCACTTCAGTGTATAGTCATGTCAGCCACACGACCACGGAAGGGTCTTTGGATAACGCTGGCTCTTCGGCTATGAAATGGAGAAGAGCACCGCCCCCTAGAGTCAGACACAACTGGCAGGGGAAATCCTTATCTTTTCAACTGGTCTTAAGCTGGGACTTTTCCTTTCTTGTTCTAGCATCATCTACCACAAGAGGGCAGCCATTTATAATTTAAAGAAAACATGATAAAATATAAGTTCTGCATTCTGGAGTGGAATGGAAAATGTGAAACAACCAAACACATGTAGAATATCATCAGCCATATTCACAAAAGGGCACAATCTTTTAAGATCTCTTCCATTTTTCATGTTTAGTGAGTTAGAAAAGCTTTCCCCGTTTATAGGAATGTGAAACTGCTGTTCCCTTTCTCCTCTGTAGAATTCTGTTGTCAACCATTGGGAGTGGTGAAGATGGCCTTTGTCCTAAAAAGCCAGAACAAACCTAACCAGATTTCATTGACTATTAGTGGTTGGAAGAATGAAAGTTTCACAATAAAAAACTGCCCCATCCCATAAGAAAGTACAGTGAATAATGGAGTGTTCAGTACAGGAAAAAATAACTTTCTGCACTGAAGGTCCTCCCCCATCTTGGTAGGTCAGATTTAAACTCTTGATTATCCCAGATTAGGGAACACTGATCTAAAAATGCACTGTTGCAGATCCCATGTGGATTTCACAATCAGAAAGAATAGTTCTATGACTCTGCTTTGACGCTAATATACAGATGGGGTAGACGTTAAAATGTATGTTGCATAGAACATATAACTTGCAGAGGGGCAAAAGGTAAGAAAATCATGCAATATAGGCCAGAGAAAAAGTATGGCCCAAGGATATTCTTCAGCCTTAGTTAAAATGAATTATTTGGATGACCCTGGTCTAGCAAATCCTAGTAATGATCAATTACAAAAGAGCTAAACTACAGATTGATATGCAGTGTATGGTTGCATTTGCATTTCATATACTGAACCACAACTAGCTAATTCCATTTTAGAACTGTATAATGGATTGCACAAACTCCACCAATGCAGAAGTCATGCAAATCTAGGAAACTGTTACTGTGATTCTATAAACCAATTGGATTGTGCAAATGTTCTTGCTATCTTCTCAGCATCTCTGATGCAGCACATAACTGAATGATCTGTCCGGTATTTCTTTAGTGAAATGTCTGGCTTGCTTTTACAGAGGCCAGGTTTTGTCTAAAAAAAACATGTCATATATGTGATTTGTAATTTCTAGGGATGGAATTCTTAGAACTGAGGTGCAATTAAGTTATTTTAAACTCTGGACTTACTGGTCTTATAAACACCCCCACCTTTTTTTAATCAAACAGCTTCACTTCTTTTAAACTCTGCTAAATCTAGCCTTTTTAGATTTGAGGGGTCTCTTGGGGCCTTGCCTCCAAGTCCTTTCTCAAAAACACCTTAATGGATGGATGAATCTTCTCTAGTACAGATTACTATTTGCAGGGTCATATAGTTCAGAAGCAAGTATGCTCATGCAGGCCACATGACCATGGAAGCATCTTTGGACGAATGCTGGCTCTTTGCTATGAAACAGAGATGAGCACTGCCCCCTTGAGTTGGCCATGACTGACAGGGCCTTTACCTTTACTATAACTTCATTGCCTGTTCATAATGGCTGTCACAACTAAGGCCACACTACTATCAGGGCTGGCCTTGGCCAGGGGAGCCAAGGGAGGGTTAGTCAAGGGGTTCAGCTGACAAATGGTTGGGAGCAGCAGCTGCTGTTACCATTAATTCTGACCACCATTGTCAGAGGATAGTCTGTGTGACAGAATCTGTGTTGAATGTTGTAGTAAAACTTAATGGCCAGTCCACTTCATTCCTTTATATGAAAGGGAGACATCACAAGTTTCAGGCAGCAAAATGGGCCAATTCTAACACACTGGCCTGGGAATAAGCACTCTAGAATGCAGTAGGACTCACTGAACAAAATAGGGGGGAAAAAGAGGGAGTATAAAAATGTATGTCTCATTGACATGAGTCAAGCTGGAATTCTGAAATTGCAGCAGGAAATGTTTGCAGAAAATTTTATTGCTTGCAAACACTGATACATATGCATTTCCTTAAAAAAAAGTTAATAATAATTCTTTTGGGTAAGACACTGGGCTCTGACCAGAGATGGATCGTTTTCAGTCTTCCTATTTAGCCCTGGCATTTGATATTCATTCTTTGGCAAGTAATTTCCTTTCCTGTTCATAACAGAATGACTGAGAGGATAAAATAGAGAATGTGATAAATTAATCTCTCGCTCCAAATATGTTAGACTACAGTTTTCATCCCCCATTACATACCAGAAAAACCTTTTCGGAAAGATGTGAAAGACTGTCAAGTTAACCTAGACTGTGAGAAAAGGAACAGCCTGAAACCATCCTGACACCACATTGTCAATTTATAATTAGCCATTTTTTATTTTTAATTGTATAATATTTGTAAACTGCTCCAATCAGGGCAACTTTGGGCAAGTTTCCAAAACTGAAGATCTTTTGAGTAGAAGGGGGGAACCAGGCAGGAGGATTCTTGTTTTTTAACTCAGTAGGAACAAAATGGCATTAGGGTGAATCTCTCTCTCTCTCTAAAGCTGTCCTGGAGCTCTTTTTAAAATGGGTACAATTCCCCTACTATGACCCCTCACATCTTTAAAGTGAGAGAATACTTAAATCCCACCGCTGGAATCGAAAACTTTTGTGGAGGCACAACGGACGAAGCTCTTCCTCTTCCTTCTTCGACAAATGCCAGTGTGAGAGATCTCGGATGGCCGTCGCTCCGGCTTGAGGTCGCCTCCCCAAGTCCTCTTCAGCCGCGGTCGCCCCAAGTCACGCTCTCTGAACAGAAGGACGCACCTGCAAACAGGAGCCTCTTTGGAGAAGGTGAGACTGCCACCCTCCGTTTCTTCCCGAGGACACCTCTGCGGGGCTCCTTTCTCCGCAAACAGGCGACCGCGCCGCTCTGCGCGATTACAGCCCATTTAGCCGCGCCTAAGCCACCGGCGGAGTTCATTTCCGCGCACCGCGCTCTACTGTTCGGGCTCGAGCTCTGTCTAATCCCGCCAATCTGTGAGTGTTTCGGGCAGCCACGCCGGCAGGAACCCGGGGCCGCGTCGCCTACGGTCGAGTTGCCCCACCACCGTCATCCCCGCGGTCGAGATCCGCGGGCCGACCCGGCTTACCTCAGTTTCGGCAGAAGAGCCTGAGGGGGAACAAACTCTCCCGCCTCTTCTTCGAGCAAGTCTTGAAACATCCGCCCCTGCCCCCCCCACAAATCCCCGCCGAGCCGGGGCGCTGCGACTCTAGCGCCGCGTTCATCCCGAGAGCGGGGCTGCCTGTTGAAAGAAGTCGGCTTTGGCAGCACAAGCTAACCTCAGAAGCGGAGGCGGCGGCAGCCCTTCCTCCCTTCCTTCCCCCCAGTCCTGAAAGTCCTCATCCTGAAAAGCAAAGGAGTGAAGGAAAGAAGAGTGGAGTAGAAGAGGAGGAGGAGGAGGAGGAGGAGGAAGTTTAAAAAGGGGCGGCGTTCCCTTTAAAAAGCCGCCCGCCGCGCCGCGCTCCCTCGCAGCACTAGCGGCGGCTGGCTCTTCGGCTCCCGGTCTCCTCCAGGCTTCCCGACTGTGATTGGCGCGCGAGCCTCCCGAGCTCCGGCAGCCGTGACATCAGCAGCAGCGGAGCGAGCAAAAGCGACGGGGGAGGAGGCTCACCGGCAGCACCGCAAGCCCGCTCCGAGCGCAGGCGGACGCGGGTCTGAAAGCGGAGCATCCCTGAGCGCGGGGCTCGGTCGAAACTGCAGCCACCGCGCCAGGGAGCGGAGGAGGAG
>JANHZU010009328.1:165763-184768 GCA_032468055.1 Acrochordus granulatus | reverse complement strand
ATGCCTGTTTTTTAAACTTTGTTGCGATGCAATTACCCTGGACGAGTGAGAGTTTTCACAGACTTCCTTTTCTCTTCCTTTTCTAAAAGAGTGTCCTCTTAACATAGCATCTGTTCCATTAATGAACGTATCTAAATTGTCTTAATTTCCTCATTCTACAAAAGAATATTAAAGGAAAATAATCCTTTGGGTTTCTGATCAGCCGCACTCACATCTTTCTTTTAATGATTTGACCTTTAAGTAGGTTTTCCAAACAATGTTTTATTTTCTTGTCCCTGTCAGCATAACTCCAAATGAACTCACAGTCTTATACCTAGAAATATACAGAATTTTATTTCGTCCCTTGGAAAATGAACAAAATTATTTTTATTTTTTTCTAATTGCCCTGTTATATCTTCAGCATATTTTCTCTTTTAAAATCAAAATAAACTATTAAAAAGTATGCTAAGTAATAATTGAGGTGGCAGATGTTATTTATCATAGACATTATTGTTACTAGTTTGGTAGTTTCGATCTCATGATTCATGAAATAACTTATTCCTTTCTGAGAATCTTTTTTCTATAGATTTAAACTTTACCATGGAATACAATGAGATTTGGTTCTGTTTCCCAAGATGCATATTTCTTATTCATCTATATAAAATGTAACTTCAAAACTGAAAAAGTTGAACAAAGCTTGAGAATTATGTGGTCACATTTTGGTATTAAACTGTGGTATTAAAATTTTGTGGGATTTTATTTTGTTAACTCCAGTATAGCTGCAACATTTTCTTAAGTGTAAAGCCCTAAATTAACTCCACAAAATTTATCTTGGAAATCTATACTTATTAGACCAAAAATAGATAGCTTAACTACCTTTCTCCAATTGCTGGGTGCTAATTTGCTGAATATCCTCTTGGCTTTTCCATAGTCATAGGCAGTTGGTCAAGAAATTCTTTGGCTTTATTCCCTGAAGTAGCTTCAACTGGGAATGGACAATACTGGAAAAAGCCATAGCCAAGTTCCCTGCAGCTCTAGAACACCTTTTCAAAATAATTTCTGAAGGCTGCCTAGTTTTATTGGTAGTGTTTTAATATTAATATATTGCCTCTTGTAGGGAGATCACAAAACAAGTAGGAGTTATTGCTTTATTGTAATCAGTGATGTAGGCAATGCCCTCCAATCACATGGGCTTAATGCCAATCTGTAACATCAATTCTTACATCATTTTTAATAACCATGTCATGAAAACTGATGTATTTTGGTCAACATGTAAGAGAGAATACATTATAAATCTCATGATTACTGTGTGATTTTCATGATGCAATAGCAGCATGATGATGATCCAGCTTAATTTGAAATTTAAGGATATATAATATAACTCTTGCAAAATAATTCCCTTTATATATTACACTTCAGGGAGAGATCTGAAATGTTTTACTTTCTTTACTTAATGTAAAATGTGCTTTTTTCTCAACGTGTACCTCTCCTATTCTAAATGAAATTTCAGATACTGTTGTGAAAACAGCACCTGAACTATAGTTAAATATGCTTTAGTTTCATATATTTCTGAAACCTGGATTTTTAATTTAGCCTACTGTGACTCTTAAGTATCTTATGTCAATTATTTTCAATTAAAATAAAGTAGATGGAGGGCAATACAGAAACTGTTATGCATTCAGTGGGGCATAAGCAATTCTTTATAGCACAAGTAATCAACATTTTACTATCACAGAGTTCATTAGAAACCTATTTTGCTTTCTTCAGCAATGACATTGGAATGATGTTGCATCTGGTTAGAATATCACAAAAATAGCAGTTACAGAAGTCATTTAATAATGAAATCCTGGAGTTGATGAGCTATCATTTAGGCTATCAGGTCCAATTCCCAACTTAATATGGAAATCTCATTAAAGCTTTTCTGACAGATGTCTATCCAATACTAACAGGGGAGTTCTGGGAGTTGAAGTCCACATATTTTAAAGTTCCCAAGGCTGAAAAATTATGGTCTAGATGTCATGCAGACATTTCTTTAAGAAAAATAGCAGACATTCCTTTTCTCATTCACATACAACTGTTGCAACTTGAAAATATAAATAGATTGCAGCTTAAAAGAGGAGAGTTATTAAAACATTTGGTGGTCTAGCGCCAAAACTATAGAGCAACAGTGCAGTGCAACATCAAAGGAGGCTGTTTGAAGGCCAACGCCTGAGGCTGTTTCTTGTTGAGGCTGGGATTTACTTCTCCAGGATCAGCTGCTTGGAATCTGGGAGCAAGAACAGTGGTAAGAACAGTGGCATAGGAGGTGGCAGCATGGCTCAGTGACATCAGAGGCCAAGAATAAGCTGTTTGGCTAATTCTGGATTGAAGGCCAGGGCTTCCATGGCAGCCATGGGCCTATCCCAAATTATTTTGGGCCCTACTTGAGTCAGTAGCCACATTCTGGATATTATTTTCTTGTTGGATCAATGGCAATGTGATCTGGAGGTGGAACTTTCAATGTCCACCTTGTCAAGGACAGATCATGCACTGGTGTCTTTGAGATTCTCTTATTTGACCTATTTGACCAGTTCACCCCCAGCGATTGATGGATCTGGAAGGGTTTCAAAGGGAGATGGGGGATGTCCAAGGGGTATTGCTTCAAAGCCCTGCTGAAGCCCTGGTTATGTCCTGGAACCAAAGGATGACCAAGGCTTTGGATAGGATCTCATCTATGAGGCCTCTCTCTACTCATCACACTCAGCACTCTCCATGGTTCACAGAAGAGTTGTGAATGCTAAAATGGGTAAAGAGATGCCTGGAGCACCACTGGCAGAAGCCTAGGGAAGATCCAACCAAACATGAGTTACAGCTACTAGTAAGGCCTACCTTGGGTGATATGGGTGGCAAAATGTAATTATTTTTCCACTCTTATTGCATTTGCAGAGTATCATCCTTCAGTCCTGTTTAAGATCACCCACTCCCTTCTTGGTGGGGAGAACTTGAGTGATCTTCTTCAGGGCCATGAAGATGAATTTGCTAAAAATCTGGCAGATAAAGTTGCTCTGATTCAGTCCCTGTTGAAAACCATGTATGATGCAGATACATTTGAGATACTAAGGGAAGAGGCTTGCCCAGTTATCTGGGAACAATTCGATCCTGTTGTTTCTGATGAAGTGGACAGGATCCTCAATGCTGCCAGTGCAACCACTTGTCAGTTAGACCCTTGTCCCTCCTGGTTGGTGAAAGCTGCCACGATGATAACTAACAGGTGGGTCCATGCAGTGATAAATGCCTCACTGCAAGAATGGACATTTCCAGGATCTTTTAAGGAGGCACCAGTTTATCCCCTGCTAAAAAAAAATAATTGGACTCCACCTCTTTGGACAATTATCATCCATTCTCCCACTTGCCTTAGGGATGGTGGTTGAGAAAGTGGCCATATGGCAGCTTCAGAGGATCCTGGAGGATTTTCTGGACCCTTTTCAGCCTGGGTTCAGACCTGGTTATGGGACAGAGACAGCACTGATCACTCTTATGGATGATCTCTGGCAGGAGCAGGATGGAGGTAGTACATCCAATCTAGCTCTCCTTAACCTCTCAGTGGTGTTTGATACCATCAACCATGGTATCTTTTTGGGTCAGCTGTGGGGGTTGGGGCTGGTTACTTCTGTGCTGGTTAGTCTGCTTTCTCCAAGGCCGGTCCCAATTGGTGTTAATAAAGAGAGAGAAGTCCAGTCCATGGCCGCTATTTTGTGGTGTGCCACAAGGCTTGGTACTTTCTCCTCTCCTTTTTAACATTACATGAAACTGCTGGGTGAGATTATCCATTGCCATGGGATGAAGTACCTACAGTACGTTGATGATATTCAGATTTACATCTTTATCTTTGATGATCCAAATGATGCTGTCTCAGTCCTAAATCAGTGTCTGGATGGAAGACAACAGACTTTGGCTGAACCCTGGGCAAGACTGAGTGGCTTTGGGTGTCTGGATTTGGTTCTGGGACTTTAACATCTTTAACTCTGGATGGGTAGCACTACCCCAGCATGCAATCTGGGGTTCTCCTGGACTTGCGACTCCAGCTCAAAGAGCAGTGGCAGTTGCAGCTAAGAGAGCCATTGCATGACTTCATGTTGTGCACCAGTTGCACCCCTTCTAGACCAGAACTCCCTTCAGTCGGTCACACAAATATACCCTTCATTCCTTCCACAACATATGCCAAACCATCTAAGTCTCGCTTTTCTCACTTTATCACCAAACCTTCCTACTTGTGCTGTCCCTCCAATATACTCATTTCTAATCTTGTTCAACTTTGTCATACCCAACAAAAATTGCAGCATCTTCAACTCTGCCACCTCTTGCTCTGCCTCTTGTCTTTTTGTCAGGACCACTATTTCCAGGACATACAGCATTGCTGGTCTCGCCTCCGTCTTGTAGATCTTCCCTTTCACTCTTGCAGATACCTTTCTGTCACAGATCACTCCTAACACTCTATAGTTGCTGCAGCTCTGGGCACCCCCCTTGTTCTTAAAAATCGGGACAAGTACACTTCTCCACTCCTCAGGCAGTTTCTCGTTTCCAGAATCTTGTTAAACAATCTGGTTAGCAGCTCCACTGCCATCTCTCCTAAACAGTTCCATGCCTCTCCTGGTATATCATCTGGACCAACTGCCTTTCCATTTTTCATCCTCTTCATAGCCCACCTCACCTCGTCCTTACTAATTTCCCATACATCCCAGTTCACTAGGTCTGCCTCATCTAACCTCCTCTCTGTCTCATTTCCTAGATTCATCAGTTCATCAAAGTAGTCCTTCCACCTACCTAAAACACTCTCTTGGTTTGTCAGCACACTTCCGTCTGCATCTTTTATCACCCTAACTTGCAACACATCCCTCTCTGCTCTATTTCTCTGCCTGACCAGTTGATACAAGATCTTTTCTCCTTCCTTTGAGTTCAGCTTCTCATACATCTCATATATGCCTTTGCCTTGCCACTTCTCTTTTCACTCTGCTTTGCATCTCCTTATACTCTTGTCTGCTTTCCTCGTTTCTCTTGGTATCCCAATTTTTCTTCGCTCCTCTTATGCTTTCCAGGACTTCTTCATTCCACCACCAAGTCTCTTTTTCTCCCTTACTCTTTCCAGATGTCATACCAAGAACCTTCCTAGCTGTTTCCCTCACCGCTTCGGCAATAGTTGCCCAGTCAACCCACACCTCCTTATTGAAGCTCAGGATCTGACTCATCTTTTTCCTAAATTCCACACAAAATTCTTCCTCATTCAGTTTCTACCATCTGATTTTGGGTACAGTCCTTACTCTCTTCCTTCTCCTCACTTCTAAGATCATCTTGCAGACCACCATTCTTGTCTAAGAAATTGTCTAACCACATACTCTCCTGCCACCACTTTACAGTCTCTGATCTATTTCAGACTGCATCTTCTCCATTGAATGAATATAGTCCACCTGTGTGCACCTTCCTCCACTCTTATATGTCACCCTATGCTCATCCTTCTTCTTAAAATATGTGTTTGCCACTGCCATTTCCCTCCTTTTTGAGAATCCACCACCATCTGCCCTTCTGCATTTCTCTCCCTGATACCATACCTATCCATCACCTCCTCATCATGGGTGTTCCCTTCACCAATGTGTCCATTGAAGTCTGCTCCAATCAAAACTCTCTCTTCTCTAGGTATGCATACCACCACTTTGTCCAACTTATTACAAAATTCTTCTTTCTCATCAATCTCACACCCAGCTTGTTGGGTATATGCACTGATGACATTTATCACTAACCCTTCAATTTCCAGTTTCACACTCATGATTCTTTCAGTCACTCTCTTTGCTTCTAATACATTCTTGCGAAGCTATTCCTTTAAGATTATTCCTATGCCATTTCTCTTTCTATCCATGCTGTGGTAGAACAGCTTGAACCCACATCCAATGTTCTTTGCCTTACTCCCCTTCCACTTAGTCTCTTGGACACACAGTGTATCTTCCTTTCTCTGCTCCATCCTATCAGCCAGTTCTCTTCCTTAACCTGTCATAGTGACAACATTTAAGGTTCCTACTCTCACCTTCACACTTCTACCCTTTATCCTCTCCTGCTTTCTCCGGGCACGCCTACCCCCTCTCCTTCTCCTCCTTTGTCCAACAGTAACATGCTTTCCAGTGGTACTTT
This sequence comes from Acrochordus granulatus, assembly GCA_032468055.1. Classification (NCBI taxonomy): domain Eukaryota; kingdom Metazoa; phylum Chordata; class Lepidosauria; order Squamata; family Acrochordidae; genus Acrochordus; species Acrochordus granulatus. Next base: position 178,630 of record JANHZU010009328.1, on the reverse strand, counting down.
GTTGGTTAACAGTAACTTGGTGGTTGTTGATAACCCAGGCCTCGACCGATCCGGTATGGAAATCTGTTTGTTTATTCACATATTAAGTTGGCATAGGTTTTACGCCGGATGCCTTTCCTGATGCAACCCTCCCCATTTATCCATGCTAGGGCTACAATAGTTAACCTCAGTGGCTGGTTTAAATAAGAAGTAGCTTCCAATTTGTATGCCACCTCTCTCACCATTGAGCAAATCGTGGCTCAATTCTTCACAGTTATCAGTACAAATATATTTTAACTTTTCTCTTCACATCATATTTCACTTCTTTTTATAATTTATCTGGTCTAATAATCAAAACATTGTCACAAGTTCATTTGTTTCATTTTATGCAGAAAGTCCATAAGAATCTTCTTGTCAGCAATAAATGTAGATAATGTCTTTTCTCTAGTCAAAGAAGTTATTTACCCATTTCAACAAAATCTGTCAACTTCACCAATCTTTCCTTCAAAGTGGGTGATATTTAATCTTTCCATCTCTGTACATATATTAATCTCACTACTGTAACAGTTGATCCATTAATGAACATTAATCTCTAAAATCCTCCGTATCAAGGTATTATTTGGATCTAATTTTTTTAGCTTCTTTACATGCCCATCATAATGATAAAATGCCCCTTCATTTTGTTCACATTTCCAACATATATTTGAAGTGGGGTGATAAAATTTTTGAGTACTATAATTCAAAGAAAATCACCCCTTTTTAATTTTATTTAGTAAATTTATATGCTGCTAAATTAAAAAAAATGACTTGCTGGATCACAATAAAAGATATTAAAAACAATAAATATGACTATTAAAATTAATTTAAAATAACTTAACATCAGGCAGAAAGGGAGAAGCAGGGCATATGTGGGGGAAGGTGAGACTAGCTTAATCTACTAGCCACCTTCACCACCTTCACACTAACATACTCCCCCATTGGGGCCCCAGATTAGCTGGCAGAGCCAGGTCTTCAGGCCCTTTTGGAAGGGTGGGTACAGATCTTGCCTTTAGGGCAAAATGTTCCACAGGATGGGAGTCATGGCAGAAAAGCTCTTCTCCTGGACCCTGCCAGCTGAATTTCCTTGAGGGACAGGGTGTGTAGCATGTTTCTTCTGCCAGCCCTAGTGGAGTGGGCTGTCCCAACTGAGGTGAGATGGTTCCTTAGGTAACCTGGACTTGTGCCATGATGGGCTTTAAAGATCAAAACCAACACCTTGAATTGCATCCAGAAGCAAACTGGCAGCCAGTGCAGCTTGTGGAGCAGAGGTATTACATGGACCATTCTGCAGGCCTAAGAACTGCCTGTGCAGTGGCATTCTGTTCCAGCTGTAGCTTCTGAATGCTCTTCAAGGGTAGCTCCATGTAAAGCACATTGCAGTAGTCCAAAGGTGAGATGACCAGGGCATGAGTGACTGAGCATAGGGACTCCCGGTCCAGGAAAGGGCACAATTGGTGCATAACATGAAGTTGTGCAAAGGTTCTCCTAGCTTCTTTGATCAGGAGTTGTGAGTTCAGGAGAACCCCCAAATTGTGCACTGGGCCTGTCTGGGGCAGTGCTACCCAATTCATAGTTAAGGACGTTAAAAGTCCTGGATCCTGAAACCCCTGGTACCCAAAGCCATTCAGTCCTGCCAGGGTTCAACTGAAGCCTGTTGTCTCCCATCCACAGTCTCCAGGCACTGAGAAAGGGCAGTGGCAGCATTACTTGGATCATCAGAGATGTAGATGTAATCTTGAATATCATCTGCATATTGATGATACCTCATCCCATGGTGACAGATGATCTCACCCAGCAGCTTCATGTAATTAAATAGGAGAGGAGAGAGTACTGAGGTTTGTGGCATGCCGATCCCTCTCTCTCCCTATTAACACTGATTGGGAGTAGCCTTGGAGAAAGGAGCCAAACCAGCGCAAAACTCTACCACCCAGCCCCAGCCCCTGCAGCTGGCCCAAAAAGATACCGTGGGCAATGATATCAAACACTGCTGAGAGGTCAAGTAGAGCAAGGATGGATGCACTACCCCCATCCTGCTTTCACCAGAGATCATCAAATATGACCAATGCTATCTTTGATAATCGATAATTGGGCCTGAACCCAGACTGAAATGGTCCAGATAATCTGTTTCCTCCAGGATCCTCTGAAGTTGTCATATAACTATCTTTTCCTACCTAAAAAGGGTAGATGGGAAACTGGACAAAAATTGTCCAGGTAGTTGGAGTCCAGCAATGGTGTTTTAAGGAAGGGGCAGACCAGGGCCTCCTTAAAAGGACCTGGAAATGTTCCCTCTCACAGTGAGGAATTTATCACTGCCTGGATCCACCTGATGGTCACCATTCTGGTGGCTTTCACCAATCAGGAGGGACAAACATCTATTTGATAGGAGGTTGCACTGACAGCATCAAGGACACTGTCAACTTCATCAGGGCCAACAGGATCAAATTGTTCCCAGATAACAAGGCAAGGCTCCTAAAACATCTCTAAATGCTCCATGCATAGGTTCCAACTGGGACCAAATCCAAGCGACTTTGTCCATTATGTATTCTGCAAATTCCTCTGCACAGCCCTGCAAATGATGACCTGGGTCCCCCATCCAAGGAGGGACCAGATGACCCTAAATAAGGCTGTTGTGTGATACTCTATGGGTGCAATAAGAGCAGAGAAATACTAATGTTTCATTGCTTTTATCGCCACAAGGTAAGTTTTAATAGCGGCTCTAACTTGTGTCCAGTTGGATTCATCCCTCATCTTCTGCTAGTAATGCTCCAGGCATCTCTTTATCCTTTTTAAAGCCTGCAACTCTTCTGTGAACTATGTGGAGTGTCAAGCACAAAGAGTTAAGAGACGCCACATGAGTGCTATCCTGTCCAAAGCCTCAGCTGCCCTTTGATTCCAGGACAAGACCAGAGCTTTGGCAGGACTGTGCAGCAATACTTGTGGGACATCCTCCAGCTCCCTCTGGAACACTTCCGGGTCCATCAGTCACTATGGTTGGACTGCACAAATAATTCCAGCCTCCCTGCAGATGGGAACAGCATATGAAAATCTCAAAGACACTAAAGTGTGATCTGACCATGACAGGGGAGGTAGCAAAAACTCCTGTACCAGATCACATTGCCATTGCTCCTGAGTCGGACCTTAGATGATCTGGGAGAGGCCATGCAAGCCATGAACTCCTGAGCTGCCTCTGAGGCCAGACCCAGGGATGACAGATTGAAGTCCCCCAGGACCATAAGCCTGGGGAATTCCACTACCAGCCTTGAGATGGCCTCCAGCAGCTCAGGTAGGGAGGATGCTATACAGCAGGGAGAATGGTATAGTAGAAACAGTCCCAACTGATCCCATGAGCCAATCTTCAGGAACTTATGGACCAAGGCCCTTGAAGGCAAAAAAAAAAAAAACCTTGGATGATCAGTAACACCCCACCTCCCCTGCCCTGGGGTCTCAGCTGTGCCAAATCCTAAACTCAGCTGGACACATCTCCAAGAGGTGAATACCCCCTTCTGGGGTCAGCCAAGTCTCAGTAATGCATGCCAGGTCAGCTTCCTCTTCCTCAGTGATGTCATGAATGAGAGGAGCCTTATTATGAATGACCTGGCATTCATCAGCATCAACTGGATGTAGGACCTCTAAGGGTATGCTGTCCTGGAACTGGGCATGAGCACAGATTGCCAGAACATGCCACCAATACTAAACATCGGAGATGTCTTCCCATGCAATGGCCTGCTATCTGACTCTTGTAGCACCTGATGCCCATGATCATCTGTGTATGTTGTCCTGCCCAGGAATCTTGAAGGTAATGTTCCCCCTCCTACCCTAAACTCCATCCTTCCAGAGTCATGGCTCTGCCACCCCTGCACACACAATTACTCTTTCAACCAACCCAAAAGAAGGATGAGGGAAGGTGCCCCCACAGCAACATAGCATATGCTCTCAGTGCCCACAGGTTTCCCACCTCTCTGTTCCTGCCACATATCCAATGTCCTCTCTTCTAGGCTAAGCCTTCTCACAGTTAGCCAGAGGTGGGCATATCACCCAGCCCCTCCACCCATCTCTCATTCTGGGTGAGAGGTTCCCAACATCCACATACATATAATCAGTTCACCCTAGGCTCTTACCCTGGGATCAAACCCCACAACAATTAAAGGTTCCTGCCTCTTCCAACATGGCCAACACTGTCTCCTCAACTGCCCCTCAGGTGGCCATAATACCTCCAAGGTCTTGCTCAATCTCCACATAGAGTTCCCTGGGTGATTGCCAGGATTTATGTAATCTGGCTCAGGATCAGTTTTGGGGCTTCCAAATTATCTTCGAGAAACCAACCAGCTCTGGTCACTTTCTTCTGTGTCCCATTCCTGAGCCATGGGGCCTTGGCCAACCTTATTGCAGTCCCAGAGGCCCTTAATACTTGTAAAGCTTGTGGACACTCTTTTAAAGATGCTCATAACAAAAAGTTACATATTACAAACTACAACTGAATTTCAAAGAGATAGACTCCAGAGGTAGGGAAGTTTCCATGATTTCTTTTCATTCCTTCAGTATCTTGTTTTCTGTCAATAATAGCCAGATGTCAAATGGTTACTGCATGGGCTAAATCAGTTGTGAGCTATAAGCTAGGATATTCTTCGTCAGAGTTATCACTGATTAGGATTTTTATAGCATAATTTAGCAGATGTTTTTGCTTATTTAAGATTTGTGAGTCACAAATCCATATTGATTTATTCAGTGTAAGTGGGTCATAGGGCTGTTGATCTCTTCCTCCTATCTTCCTATCTATGTTGATATCTTCTTCCTATCTTGCTATCTATGCTAGGATTTAGAAATGCGTATCTTTATCTTTGAAAACACACACACACAAAACAAGTAATTTATAAGAAGCTCATGTATGGGCTGAGTTTGAGCCATTCAAGCATTTTGAAGTAGAGATTAATCTAAAGGCATAGGAGGCACACAATATTCTATCATCCTAATTAGTAAAGTTGTTAATGAAGACATGAATGAGCATATGACACCCATTTTTCCAGCCCTGTAAAATCAATACAGTTCAAAAAAGTATTCTTAGCTCATTATAACATCACATGGCCTCTCCAACAATAAGATGACATCTCTCCCAAAAGAATGCACAGGAAGAATCCTTATTGAGAGGAATCAAAAATCAAACACCAGTATTTGCATTCAGCCAAAATGAATCCACTATATTCAGCCAAAATGGATCCACTATAAGTTGGGCCAGTCCCTCTTTCTCAGCCCAACTTACCTCACAGGATTGTTGTTGTGGGGAAAATAGGAGGAGGAACACATGTGTTGGATATGTTCACTGCCTTGAATTATTTCTAAAAATAATAAAGGTGGAATACAAACAAACCATTTCTATCCAAGGAAATGTGGATAGGAGTGTCTTTAGGCTTAAATAGGGTATCTTCTGCAATTCAAAGAATCCCCTGAAAGGTACCCATACCACTTAAATTCAGTTTTTTGTTATTTTCAGCTCCAGTGTGAACATTTTCTTTCCACTCTTTCACACAGATCGCACTATACAAATAGGCATACATTCCCATACTTGCATGAACACAATCTCCTTAATAGCAGTTCAGAGCAATGAAGGGGTGCTATAAAGGTGGGAAAATGAATAGGAAACAAACATTACATGGTAGATGGTTTGGAGAGAGAAAGGCTCAGGTGTATTGCCTTAGGCTGCAATTTTCCTTAAATTAACATATTGAGAGAAAAGAAGAAAGGTGGAATGACTCTGTAGGTATTTTTTATTCTGGATTCATTAGAAAGCAGGATTTGTACTTTGTTAGGGACTTCACTATAACTTGGGCAGGACAAAACAAAAGTTCATATTATTTCACCATATTAAAATCCAAATCTAAACCTTAAAATAGTTTCTCAAGAGGTGATGGGATCAGGTTCCTAAATATTGGCATCTTAGTTATTTTGGAGGTGGTAGTGTTAATGGTGTTAGAAGGCAATCCTCTCTTTCCTAGTTTGCAATACCAGTCCTGTTTCCAGTTTGCAGTATTATTGTGTTCTACCTGTTAAGAAGTCAAGTCCACTGATTTATTTTGTTTAATTTGGATTATAGCATTAAGATATGGACAACAGGGCAGAAACAAATACCAAAATTATTCCTGGATAACATAGCATTTACAGAATTCCAATCAATATAGCTTGTTTCTGATCCAAGATTAGGCAACTCCTTCCACTGGAAATTTAGGTAAGGGAAATTCTCCTTTGAGCTGAGCTTACTTTCTACCAAGAAGGCTGCCTGGATTCATGAACCCATCCATGCAGCCTTCTTGGTAACCTTACAAATGGAGGCAGTCTTTCAAGACATTTTGTTTGACTTCCCAATCAGTTCTAAAACTGTAGAAGAATCCCACCCAAGTATTCTGCTCTGCTTAGGTTTGGAGCCCAGCCAAAGTTGCCAGAAGCAGAGACTTAAGAAGCCCAAATGTCTTGCACAAGGACAGCATGGCAGGGAGGGGGACTCTTGCAGCATAAACCTAATAATGGTACTCGCAAGTAGGCAATCATACTGCAGACATTAATGGGGCGTATTCCCTGGGTAATTGTGTTTTGGTTGCCTTCTCTATGGCTGTCCTGCTTTCCATAAAGGTTTACCTAAATCCTATAACCTTATTTGGACTGCAATGAAAACAACCTGTTTGAACTGGGATCATGTGGCTGGGTTAAGCAAATACACAGGGTTCAGTTTTAATTTATGTTGTTTTTTATCAAAGTGTCAACGCTGCCTGGTTGTATAAAAGGACCAATCAAGAAGAGTGGGAATAAATCTAGCAAGCTGCATAGCCACCACAAAATGAAGACCAAGCAGTGTCCAGACCTCAGCTGCCATTACAAAGCATCCAATCCAATAGCTCTGGATTATTCCAAATAGAATTAACTTCAGTTGCCTTTCAGAAATATTAAAAAAAACTTGCTGGAGGGCAAACACAATTCCATTAAGAGAAATGGACTCTAAATAAATATAGATTTTATTTTCTTCACATTTTCTTTTGGGACATAACACTTGTGACAAAATAGGTTAAATGGGCTACTTTGGCCAAAAATGCAAATGCTAGGGATCATGAATTTGGCAAATTCTACTTGTAGAATGAATATTTGCCTTTCAATAACACAACCACGGTGCTATCCACTTTGTTACTGGCACTATGTGCTACTTCACATTTGATGCTTTGAAACACATCTACAGAATATTAGTCTATGAATTCAAGAATGACATGTGGCTAAAACCAAGGAACACACAGATAATATCAGGATTAGATGCTTTCCTGTTCAGGGCCAAGAGATATCTCAGTTTTCCAAATATGATGCAACCCTCCCTATTTATCTGTGCCTGGGACCAAATTAGATAAATTTAAATTTCTAGGTCTAAGCCAGCAATCTAGTGTTTATTCAAGGGACTATGAAATCAGGTAAGACATTTACCATCAGTCAGAGAATAGAAAGCCTATTCTGATTTAGCTTTGTGACTTCATCTGAAGAGCTATGGAATATTATCATGAGCTCATTCCAAATGGGGCCAATGCATCCGCTCCACATGCTGAATGCTATTGTGACATTATTATGCAACCCAACATGACTCGCTGCATCACATCAATATGGTTGAAACTGCCTCCTGGAAAACTCCTTTTGTGACTGTGGTTGTCATGAAAACAGGATTACCAGAAAGAAACAGCCTTAAACAAATATTTGTCCTGATTCTCTCTCCCTCCTCTTTTTTTCTGTGAGTAAAATTTTGGTTCAGACTGAACATAATTATTCCTTTATCTGCTGTGAACAACAGTCCAATTGCCTTGCGCATTCCCCAATTCACAGCCTTTATACTGCAAGGAAAGAGTTTTCGAAATGGGTCTGTTTGTATCTTAAAGACAGCCCCCAAACCTCTCCCTACAAGAACATTCATTTGTGGCCTTTTTAGAGGCTTCCAAGCCTATTTCTCTATACTTGATGAACTCCTGCTTTACATGAGTTTCTATTATCTTTGAGATCAGGCATCTTATCTTTTGCCTCAGGTTTACTTTTAAGGCAAACAAAAACCAAGACACTAACAAGTGGAGCCTTCACAAACTTTGTTCACAATATGACATTTCATTTCTAAGGACTCCAAGGACCAACACTGCTGAGGTTGGATAGCTGCATCAACAGAAATGTGGGGTGTCAAATTGTGGAAGTTTTTTTCTTAACTAAAATAACTTTGCAATTGCTGGTGCTGTGAGAAGAATCTTTTAGGAAAAGTTTCCATTTCTCATTGATGTTACAGAGTCTCTCCCATTTCCAGAGAAGACTGGTCAGCCCATTCTTCTCTTGGGGCTTTTGCATTCACAACACCTACATCGTTCAACATTTGAAGGATCTTCAGCTTGAATCAGCTGGTCACCAGCAGGTGGCAACAGTCAGCCCAGATAACCGGAAAATCTGGGGCCACATTATTTCTATTAAGAATATTAAAGAAAGTGATTCTGAGTCAAACCAGTCCTGGATTTAAAAAATCACTTGATTAAGAAAACAAGAAAGACCTCAAAGAACAAATGGTTGGACCTGGGGCTTTGGTAGCGGTGAACCATTCATGATAAATTTCCAGCATTGGGAAATTTTCTGCTTGCAGACAGGAATTTTGGGAATGGGTCTCCAAGATATCTGGGAGGCTTCTGCTAAAATAAAGCAATTTCCTTTTCGGGGATGTACAAAAATGAATTCTATTTGTGCAGCAGTGGTGAATGCTAAAATCTTTATTTTCAAAGCAATGGGGAAATATGCTTCTCGGCATTCCAAGCCATATGCACATCAAGACTGAAAATGCCACTTTTTAAATTTGTACATCTGCATTCCCCAACATGCAATGTTAGTAGCTAACAATTCCTGCAGTGATAGACCAGTTGCTTCATAGAAGTGTTTCTCTTGTTCTTGAGGAGCTAGACAATTGCAAGCAGTTTGGCCCATGGCTTCTTTCCCAGAGAAATATATCTGCTAACCATAAAAGTTCAACAGAAACAGGAATGCTTCAAAACGGTGTTCTTATGAACATCAATGAGTATCTTTACCTGTAAGCATCTAACCTCAACTTTGAACTCTAGATATTCATAAAGGTTTCTTTCTTTGGCTTTTAGGTATCAGGTAGAAAAAAAAATGCTAGTTTCAAAACTGCATGATTTAATTGTAGTCCAAACTTTAGAAGTGGGATCTGTTCACTATTGCAAATGAGCAACTGCAAATTTAAATTACACCCACAAATTTGGCACATACTTTTTTATATTAAGAACATTGAACGAGGGTCAGACAAGATATGGACTGCAGACTGCCACACAAACATTAGATGACAGCAAAGGTTTTTCTATATCTCTTTGCTACCACCTCATGGTCATCCAGATTTTTGCAACCCAAGCTGGTCCAACTCAATATCACTCCATAAATGAGCGTGATATAGTCACGGTAAAAAATCCACAGTTTTGAGATAAACATCAGATACTTTTAAATGGCAGGGATGTTGGTGTTATATTTATTTAGCTTCTGAAAGTTTTTCAAAGTAGATGTGTTTTTTTTCCTTTCAAGCTTATGTTTAGGGCAAAGTTCTACAGTATACTTGATCAACATCACATCATCATATGATTCATCTATTGCAAATAAACTTTGTGTTTCTTATTAGCTTATATGTCAAGGTAAACTACACACAAATGTGTGCAGTGAAGCCCTTGATAGAACAGAAACAGGGTTACAATTTCTTTCCTTCACTTGCCAATTAAAAAAATTTTTTATTCCAAAGCAGAAGTCTCCAGGGCTGTTTTACATGCTTTTCTTTCTTATAAAAATTATGCTTTTACAAGTATATAATTCAGGTTAGAGTCAGTTAAGCAAGATGCCATTGCTATTCTGCAGTTCACATGATTCCCAAGCATTTTGACTGCAGTTTATGGAAGCTGTACTTTAAAGTATCAAGAGGTCACTATGTTACCTACTTCATTTTATCCTGACAGTGTCAGGAGACAATGGATTAGGATGAGATAGAGAAAGTCTGTAGCCTTTACAATTATATTTTTGCATGAATATGTAGTTGCATGACAAACCTCTTATTAGCGTCAGCTATTACTATTCAGTTAATCAAGACTCAATTTTAAGGTAAGATAGAATAATCTTACTAAGTGAAAAACTGTCTGATTTGGGTTGATACAGTCCAAACTGCCCATATGTCCTTGTATTAAAGCCATGAAGTTTCTTATTAGCCCTTGTTTCTCATCTGTTTCAAACTGAGAAATCATACTTACTAACATTGAAACAAACCATGATATCTAACCAACAATGACTTAATGCCCAGGCTTTATGGTTAGCTTTTTGACTTTGGAACCACTCTTAACAAAAGCAGGAATAAAAACAACTCAAGTAACAAAATGATATTTCTGACAACTATTTGTCTATCAAAGGCACACTCTATCCAAGATTTGAGGAAGAGTTCAGCTGTGGGCAGAGGCAATGATATTTTCTTTCTTGTGATTCCATCCTGCAGTTCTTTATTCTAGATAACAGGTTATAATTACCAACCAAATAGGGGAGTGTGTCAACTTTGAGCTGAGTTTGGAAAAGAACTATAATTAAAGCTGGACAATATCTTTTGCAATCCATGTAGTGGTAGAAAGGTGGCTCTGCAAAACAAGGATCCCAGGTTAATCCCTAGAATTTCCAGGTTAATTTGAAATCAATTCAAGCTAAAACTCTGCAGACCTGCTTTTAGTTATGATAAAGAACATCAAGGTTGTTTAAGACTTGAGGGAAACGTGGATGCCACTTTTAACACATCTGGGGGGGGGGTTCTAGAAGAGGAAGCAAGCAGTTTGTATGTATCTTCTATCTTTCCAGAGTATTTTTACAGATGTCGCCAGTATTTCTACTAGCCTGTCCTCTTAATTTCTCAGTATTATGGTTCTGCCACGGCTCTTTCTCCCTGATTATAGTACACCTATATTTGTTTTTGCTGATCTAATAACACAACTGCAGGCTACTGTAATCCTGAATTGCTTATCCTAAAATGTGATTGTACAGTGCATTACTTTCTACTGTTGTTCTAAAGCAAAACTTTAGAAATGCCTCCATTACCTGTTTGCATGCAAGTGATTTATGTTCCTTTCTTTCTTTTTTCTCCCCTTCTCTAATCAGAATGTATTGTCTGAATTGAAGCTCCATTTCCTTTCCTCTCTCCCCTTTGTTTAAAAGGTCATTCACCCTGTGGTCAGTTTATTTTCTCCTCTTTCCTCTTCTATTTGATAATCTTCCGACTTTTTTATTAAAAGTAGTTGCCCAACAATGTGAAACTGTTGGGAATGGGAGTGAGATAGAAGAAAGAAGTTCAATTAACTTCTTAATAGGGTGAGAGACTCTGCTCTAGGACATCAGCAATTCACTTCTAAATTGGTAGGGTAGACCTGTGGCTTGCACAATAGCTTCTCCCAAACTGTGGGCAGCAAAAAGCCTTATTTCACCAATCATTACTCTTTGGAATGCCCTACAGTCAAACATACCACATTTGGTTGCCTCTAAATACCTTTAAACAGAAGCCTAATTTTCTTTTTAAAAATAATTAATATACAGTAGTCAGAAAACTAAAGGAGGAGGGGGAGTAGGAGGAATACTGATGAGATAACCATAATAGAGACTTGTAGCATCTTAAAAGATAAATGAATATATTGGCACATGCTAGGTTCTTGGATGCATGAGAATTCCACATTCATGGACCAGAAGCCAGTAATGTATGCCTTAATCTTAAATGCTACTGCTTTCCTTCAATGAAAGATTAACCTTATTAACAACACGAAGAGTTTGATTATCCAGAGCAGTAGGGAGTTCCTCTGGCTATCTTTAAACAGAAGGTAGACAACCATCAATCTGAGATGCTTTCATTTGGATCCCTATGATGAGCAAGGGCCTAAATTTGAATGGAATCAACTATTTCTGATTCCTAATAGCTAGGTAGACAGATTTTTCAGGACCTAAGTGGTCCTTATGAATATGTGAGCCATTCACATGTCACTGTGGGTTGGGGGAAGCTAGCACCTTATATGAACACCTTAATCAGAACAAATAACCCAAACAGCTAACAAGAGCTAAGATTTAGCACACAACACTTCTGGGTCTGCTTGGGACTAAGATTACTTTCTCCTGTTTGCCATTTCCCTTCTTAAGAATAGGAGGCAGGGAGACTATATGCAGAAAAAGCCACAATAAAGCTTGACCTCTGCAGTCTAGCTCAGAATAACAGTGTTAGAGGGGAGGAAGAATTATGTATTTGGCTAGCTTCCCTGAGTTAAATTTGATAAGTAAGAATTTGTTTCCAGAGCTACCTGCCATTCTGCTGAAAACGGTATTTCCATACTTTGTGGCAACCCGCATTCCAACAATAAATACAGAAACATCAACAAAGAATTTAAAACAGCAGCTATAAAAGTTATTAGTTTTCTAAATACCTTTTTTTAAATAATTGCAGAGAAAGAGTGATATAGGCTTCTTGAATCCAAAATAATAGTCGTCACCATTTTTTTAAAAAAATACTGAGTATGAATAAATCAAATACTTTTGATGACATGAAGGCTATGTGGGTTAGAAAAGGAATGTTTCCAGTATAAAGAGGGTGACAGCTTCAATAACTATTTTTTAAATTAAGTGCAAGAAGGTTCTGATCACGCATGGAAATAAACCGAGCAAAAACAACTACTAGCTTTTTTGACATTTACGATAAATATTTATAAGTATACAAAGTATGAGTCACCACAAACCAGTGGAAATACGTCATCTGGCCTTAACTATTAAAATACCAGCCTCACTGCCTGAATACTT
>JANHZU010009328.1:114053-124947 GCA_032468055.1 Acrochordus granulatus | reverse complement strand
TGCAGCTCATAGAACCTTGTGTCTTTTAATAGTTGTTGGGAAAAATGCTACAGGACTGATTTTTTTTTCCACCATAGACTAACACGGCTCTCCTTTAATAGTACAAGCCAAAGAAGTCTAATACCTAGAAAGAAGATCTCATTACTGTTAAAAAGCTTAAAAGATCATCATTTGTCACTGTTCATGATACCCTAAAGGGGGTCCCTGTTGGTAGGGCTTACCTGTTAACAACATAAGCAGTTTTATAGTCTTGGTCCACAGGCTTAGCATTCCCCAGCACAAGGCTCTTCCACTGAACCCTGCCTTTCTAGAAAAAGAATTCATGATTTTTCAACTTCTTCCTGAGAAATAGGGAGGTGGCTAAACTAATTTAAGGGCTTTAGCCCAGGATGCTCTGTTAAATCTTTTTTAACAATGAGCAGACAGACACATGCACCAACACACACAATTCTATCTTTCCCAATGGTGAACCAAAACAAAAAAGGGACAAGACAAACCGTTGAAGTAATATGTGTCCATGACACAACAGGTTTTTCCTGGTTTGCAAAAGCCCTGTTTCAGAATGACATATAGGAACATTTCATATATTCTGTAATTCAATGTTTCCTCATTCCATTCTCTATACAATCTTTTCTAGTAAAACCAGGTTTTATATCATATAAGAATGCCAGTTTTCTGTTGGCTGTTGCTTATCACCTCTTTTATGTAGAAAATATGATTACAGAAAGGTGGTTTTGTTCCCACAGCAAAGAGGTTTTGTTAGTTTGGATTTGTAGTCACTTTTTCTAAAAATCAAACATCCTACCATTTGCTCCATATGATATGAAATCTTACTGTGAAGATTAATTTATACATCATGTTACTAAAAAATTGAATGATATATTAGTCATTGGGTTTGCTAAGAAGTTTAGCAATTTTTAATCAATTTTAAATGTTTCTGGATTTAGATTATGAATTCTCCAACTGAGGGATTGTTTGATTTTTTAAAAAAACTAGGAACCACTAGTTTGATTTCCAGAAATGTAAGTTGTTCATATGGAATGCTTATGTGTCCAAAATGTGTTAGGTAAGGATTTTTATGAGTTGTATCCTTAGAATGGACCTATTGAAATTAATAGGACTTACATGAGTCATGATTATTAAATGTCTTAGGTTCTTTCTTAGTATCTAATGTATAGTTTCAACCTAATATCCATTACTAACTTTGCAACAGATTTTCTAGAAGATTATTAGACACAGGCCACCTATTTTGGAAAGCAATGCCGTAACCCAGGACTCTGCAAGTCCAAGTCACAGTTGCCTCTGATCAATTCCAACTTACATTTGCATTGTAGTTTTGGAAAAAAGGTGGGAGTGGGAGCAAGAAATCTCCAAAGCTAGTGTGAAATCTTCCTTCTCATTGTGCAAAGCTCTGTATGTACTTGAGCTGCATCCTTGCTGTTACTCTGGTCTCCCTCTCCCATCTATCTCCCATGCCCGAAATTAAACCCCATGGAGAACTGCATGTTTCTTCTATGTCCAAGACAACAGTATGGAGAAAAATCTAATTATGACTGCAAGGAACCACAAAAAACTTTATGCATTTGACTCCAAGTGGCCTCCACTTTGCAGCTAGCACTAGTAGTTCTGAAATTCTGGGCAGTGTTATCTTCCCCATGTACAACTGTATCTCCAACTATGGGTCCTATTTAATGCATCTTATGTAACATTTATAATTATGGATCCCATCTAACACCAAATAGAAGTTTCAATTTCAATTTTATGAACCATAAATTTAAATAAGCTATTGAAGTGGGTACCAGTGATTCTGGTTTTATTTTTATTTGAAACCTCTGACAATTATGTTACTTAAGAGATCATCCTTCAAATTATTTGTCCAGACCAATGTAGCAACTCAAGCAACACTCAAGAAATTGTGGTAGGGCTTTATATCCTGCGTGACTACTGCTGCTATAATTATAGCTATTTTGTGTAAGTGTTAGTAATTCTAAATGACTAGTTAACCATATGCTTTCTATTTATAAAAATGTGTCAACAGTTTTTAAAGTAATTTGATTAAATTACTGTAAATCAAGTGATGAAAAATCAATCCTTGATTCCGCCTGAAATGGCAAGCCAAATCCGATGCAGACTCAGGTTAAAATTAATAATCAAAAGTGTTTAAAAATGCCTTGTTTTTAGTTTTAGTCCCAGCACAAGTACGATAAAATGATTTCATTTAATCAAATTGGCATGGGAGAGTTATATCTATATCTAGATCAGTCATTAGGCCACACCAGAGCACCACATCCATTTAATTATTAATTAATTAAAGATTGGTCATTGCTCTTTTACGTGCTTCAAATTTTCTAGTTTTAACTGTCCAGCACACTGGCACATTTTTAACATGGTGGAGCTGATTTCAGTTGAGATTTCAGGAGAGCAAATGTTGAATAAAATGCGATAAAACATTTTTTTATTCTATATGTGATACAAAGCAATCCATAAACAACTGAGTAAGCTGGTATTTTCTACATGATCTTCAGGGCATCAGTACAACAGGGAAAATGAAGCAGGAAACTATAAAAAGTCCTCAATAGAGTCAGTGATGAATGATCATAGAAATCTAAATAATAAATATGTTGGTCTCTTCAGCAATTGAACCCTAATCTTTATAAGTGATGTTCAAAGCTGACTATGATTCCTGCAGTATATAATAACACCCATGTTGCCTGAGGCTTATCCAACTGACATTTATGCATAAAGGTAAAGGTTTCCTTGTCAGTCATGACTGACTCTAGGGGGCAGTGTTCATCTCCATTTCCGACTTGAAGAGCCAGCATTCATCCGAAGATGCTTCCATAGTCATGTGGCCGGCATGACTAGATACCAAGGGTGCACAGATGCTGTCACCTTTCCCACCAAAATAGGTGGTACCTATTTATCTACTCACATTTGCATGCTTTTGAACTACTAGGTTGGCAGGAGCTAGGCAGACTACAGAAGCTCACCCTGCTGCACAGCAGTGCTATGTCTCAAACTCGGGCCGCCAACCTTCTAGCAGTCAAGCCGTGTGTCTCAATCACTCACGCCACCACACCTCTGACATTTATGCAGACGGACCAACATAAATAAAAACCATTTTTAATTCAGGGAACATAAAATGTTCCCTTCATTATGACTGTGCATTCAAATACAGAACAGGAGATGCTTTCCACTTGGGCAGAAAGTTTAAACAAGCAGATGATTTTAAACCAGATGCAATTCCAAGGGAGAATTGTACAAGGACCATGACCTCCTTGGAAAGGTACTGTATGTATCCACTAAATTTCAATAGTTCTAAAAAAACCCTGGAAATTTCTAAACCTACTGTCAACCTAACATTGATTAAAACATGGATTTTCCTGAAATATTGATTGAGGGCTAATATTAAATAAGAAGTTTAGTTGACGGTAAATAAATTTTTACGACTGTCTTACATATGTTTCTCTCTGTTTAATGCTAGACTTTCTCCCCTTTCCTTCACAGGCATGGCCATGAAAAACAGAATGCAAATATGTTTTCTGTTTCCAACTATCTTTAGGGAGCAACCAAAGAGGCATCTTCTGCAAACAAGCAGCTCTACATTTGTCCATTTTGGGACTTTGTGTCCAAATGCATTGAACCTCCTAGGTTCTGAGTACTGACTGAATCTCATGATCAGAGTTTAAAGCTGATTCCCAGTGCCGGGAAGGCATCCCAGCGTTATGCCTATAGATGGCTGGTTTAATCCAGTTCCTGAGGCTATGCCTCTTCCTGAGTGGGGAGAGGGCTCTCCAGCAGACCCAAGACATGCTCTTTTAATAATCATGTCTAGACTTACCTTCTTCCATTAAACTGTGCTACTTTTATGAAGGCCATCTAAGTCACTAGGTCCTTTCTCTTGTGGCAGTTAATCTTATATATTAATAGTGTAACATACAAAGAATGGCCTTTCTTTCTCTCCCTTAAATCTATTGCTAATGCTTCCCTACTGTCTGCCTCCTCATCTCTGGAAAACTTTAATGTTGTTTTTGATTTTTCAATGTTATAGTCCAAACTCAGTTTATAGGAGCTCTTTAAGTGCCATTCTTTGTGGTTCTCAGTCAGGTCTTAAATTGGGCAGTTGTTTGTGTGTGGATTCCTGGGCTTTCGTCTAGACTGACATTAGCTAGCGAGGCATTTTGCCTTGAAATTCCTGTTTGGAACATCTGATTGACTAAGATCTTATTTCAGTGGTATGAAACTTCTGTCCTATGTCATGGCCTGAAGGTTCTTCAAGATCCTCGGGGATTCAACAATCCACTTGGAGTTTCTGCTTTCCATGTTCATCCCCCAGGGAGATTGCTAGTATGATTCACACTTGAATCTTACATCAGAGTTCCATAATATCTGTTATCTGAACAATACATTTTCAGTGTTGCCTTCTTGAACACTATTAAAACATGATGCCATGAATATCACTGAACTGTTATAGCATTTTTGCCTGCAAATTTTTCTGGAGTCCTTGCCAGAAGCTGGCTGAATTGCCAGGAAATAGAATGCAAAGAATGTTTTTTAAGCTTCATTTCTTTCAGCTAATCTCAGAGGCAGCACCATTTGTAAGGATGAAAATCCAGGAAGTGTAAATATGCATTCTTGCTTTATGCAGGACATGCCTTATTGGACTAATCTTGTCCAAATTTTCTTAAAAATCAGGAACCTATAGACCACATAAGTAAGCAGACTGAAAGCCATTTTATTTTCTTTAAAGTACTGCTTGTGTAGTAAATGGCAGGAAGCCATGAACCACAAAAATAAAACCATTCTAACCCTAGTGCTAAGTAAGGAAAACAAAGATGTCTCAGCAATTAGCAGTATTATATATGTTAGTCCTAAGTAATAACAGATGTTCCAACTGGAGCCCAGTGCATTCTTTTCAATCCTTCAGAAACCAAAAGTCTCTTGACATTGCTATACATTACAATGATCGAGGGTTTTGCAATTCTTTGCAGTATATTTGGAGTTATGAATACTTTGTGAGCATCAGCGAGCCTTTACCTGTATGGATATCAACCCATCACAAAGGTCTGCTGACCTACAAAAGAGTAAGCACACAGTGTAAAAACTTGCACAGAGCAAGTGTGAAAAGCCTGGAAGGTGGGCTAATTATACCTCATTATGTAAATCATCCCAAAGTTATTGTTAAAAAGAAAACCCTCTTAGGGGCTAATTAGTCACTTTGCCATGGTGTGGAAACTCTTTCAGTCTTGCTACATTGATTAAAATTCAAGCCACTAAAGTCTTTACAGCTTTTATCCACTTTATTTCCATGCTCTTTGGGACTTCATGCGGACTGTATATCACAGTACTAACTCGCAAGAAGTCAAAAGACATATATATGATGTAGCTTTAAAGTAGACTAACAAAGGACAAGCATGGAATATTGTTCAATTTTGGATTATTAAGTCAATACTTATGTAATTTACCTCATCCATTCAGAGAAACATGGACTACTGAAGTAGGACAATGACTGTGAGAGTATAATTATGAAAACTGCCTAAGGACTGAATGCTACAGTAGACTACATTCTTGTTCTCATCCTTGATTTAAAATCCATATCCAAATGTTTTTTGAATCTAGAATAACCAAAATACAATCAGTCAATGAATATACCAGTAACCCCAAAAAAGTAATAAGACATATGCAAATAATGTTAATTCTGAAATCAAACTAAGTCTCCCATTGATTGTTTATATACTCAAATAACTGGCATGATTTCATTACAAATCATTGCAAGGGGGGAATGAGAGAGATGGGAAATGTAAGAGACTTGACTGTTCAAGTAAATCCTTTTAAAAATGTGCTAATGATGCACTGACAGATTTGTCTGGATCTTATTTATGAATATTTTGGCCTCCACTATGTTCTGATCAAGCAATCTTAATAAAACTAAATACCTCCCCCCCACACACAGAAATTGGTAATTTGAAGCCAACTAAATAAATATTTTCTTGTGGCTTTGCCTTCAATATAATTATGGCCTGACATTTTCTCTAAGTCTCGGTTTTGATTAAAGTTATAGGAATCTTGCATATGTCAGATAATCATTGTTTTGCTGGAATCAGCCTCATCACAAAAGGTTCTGACATCCTTAACTCAAGACACTGACATGATGAACTTTAGTCAGCAACTGATTTATAATTGCAGTCTCAAAGCTGCGGGGATGATGTTCAAGTTGAAACTATAGTCTCTGATGGTAGTTCTCGAGGAGAGAAATTTGTGTTAATTTTTCTCAACGAATGTGGTTTCTAGGGATAAAGATCAAAGTGATGACAGTGGCCAAAGCTACAGCTAATGAGGAGCGCAGCCAGTGCAACCCACAATTAAACATTACAGTTAGACTGAAGTCTAGACGAAAAGCCAGTTTCTTTCCAGCTGCAGCTCACATTGATAGCAATGCGGCAAGACTAAACATTGCTGTGGTGGGGAGAACAGAAAGAGACAACTACCAGTTGGAAGGAAAAGGGAGACTGGATTAGACTGGCAGTGAGGAACAGGTTCAAAAATAGCCATCCTAGTGACTGGAAATAGTTAATGTTTCATGTAAAAGTTGTCTTGTACAAGGGGAGTGATACATGCTGTTAATTGGAGAGCGAAAGAGGGTGGTAGTTACCCATGCAGATGGCAATTCTTTTATTTTCTAGGGAAAAATAGAATCTGTATAAACAGCTCAGTACCTATTCTTTGGTTCAGTGGATGAGAGCATTTGTATCGTGGGCAATATTTTTGAACCAGCAGATAATTTAGGATTTTGAAAGTGCAATGTGAATGGTTTCACAATGGTTTCAATGGCTGCTGGGGGTGATTTGCTAATCACAGAATAAACACACATTTACCAAATAAAAGGTCTGCTCCACAGTTTACCATTTACCTTTGCCTTTTTTTCCTGAGCAAATAGACACCTTTCCAAACAAAGCATAGTGGTGTGGCCACTCGCATTTGATTCTCTTCAACCCAATGGAATGTTGGAAAGAAATTCTGTCAGCGGGCTCTGGAATGTCTCTGTCCGTCTTTCTGTGTGTCACAAGGTAGCTTTTTTGGAAACAAAACAGAGTGGGGACCAAATCTGATGCAGCAGGAGAAGTCACAAAAGAAAGATCCAGTCTGCAAATGAGATGGATCTGGCTAGGGTTTGTGGAGGGAAAAATAGAAAAGGAAAGCTAAAAATGACTCTATAAGAGGGGCAATTGGGCAACTCATATATTCTTAGTCTCTTTCTCTCCTCATGAGAACTTGGCATACATTGCAGTGTACAGATACAGACAAATACAAGCGTAGGCACAACATGAGGGGAAAGCAAAATAGATACAGCTACATCCCAATTTGATTAGACCCTCATACACACAAACACATTCACATAGGAGCAACACATGTGCACATACATAGTTACTTCATATACCTCTATTCTTCAGGCCAGTTAACAATTGGGGTGAGGTTTACATTGATATGAAGGTTATTGGAGCAGTCAAGATGTATCCTCTCTGAGACTAATGGGACTAGATGGGTTCTCAAATATTCCTGCCTGGTTTTGTCTTCGCATGCTTGGCATTCATGTCAGAATTGAAATCTCAGTTTGAAATGGTGAGATGGAACTGGCTAATTACAGGACTGCTCCCAGGTATCCTCACTCTTTTATTATCTTGTTTGGATTGCTACAAGTTATGAAACAAGCTGGACAATGACTTCTACATATAATTCACATGGATGTGCCTATCTTCTGTGGTAGTATAGCACCATACTTCTTAACCTTCACTTCATCTTCAAATAGCTGTCTAGCAGAGATTTAAAAAAAAAAACACTAGAGAAAAAGTCTTTTTCCTGCCCTTTCCAGCCATACAGGGGAAGCAAGCCTCAATGGCTGGTTCCTGTGTGGATCAGTCTACCAAAGCCTGCTTTTTTCTTTTAAGGATGGTTCTCTTTTCACTAGTCCCCATGGCTCTCCTTGTCTTTCCCAGATACTAGTGTGCATGGATGTTTTCAGATCCCCTTAATAATAATAATTTATTAAATGTATATGCAACCCAACTTCCAGAGACTCTGGGCAATTTACAAATGTTGAAACATTTAAAAATAAAGAATAATACAAAAACAGCACAAGACGAAAGAACAACTGTGGCAAGGAAAACAAACCCAGAGGGGAACAGAGAAAAAGAAAGAAGCATCAGTTGTCTTCTCCCTTCCCACATATTACCTTTGACATTAATAAAGATCCCTTTCTTTTTTCTTTTTCTTTTCCCTAATGGTATCATTGCAGTTCTGGTGCTACAAAGCAATAGGGAACATATTGTTCTTTCATTCCTACATTTCAATGCAGGTCCATGAACACTTTCATAGAAACAAAATAGCAGTGTAGTGTGTTGTAACTTTAAAATTGTAAAAAAAAATTTTTTTTTAAATAAAGGGAAGAGAAGAAAATCATTGCAGTACTGTAGGGAAAATAAGGGGAACATTGCTTTACTCAGCCTGGGCAGAAACAAAAAATGTTCCTATGTATTGATAGAATGAAGAATGGATTTCTAGGGTTAACTTAATGGGCCATCACTGGATCCACTGCAACATTATTAAAAAAATGCAAAGAACATAGTTGCTTAGCTGCTCAGGACAAAATGGCTATCCAGGACAGCAACCAGCCACTGGAAGAGAGGGGAGATTCCAGGCACTTCAGTCAATTGGATCTGGAGCTGCTTCCTGAATGAAACAAAGCACTGGAGATAATCCACTCTAAGGGCTTATGATGGCTCACTTTTTTGAATTGAAGTTGGAAAACATGGGTGCAGAGTGCATTTTCAATGAGCTGGAAATGGGAGATAGAGTGACATCTTTCATTCCTGCATTCACAAAGTGGTGAGAGGCTTGAACTGGCAATGGGGCCAAGCAGAAAGTCTACTGCTATGAACTGAGGAGTGGGGGCATGAGGATTCACAGAAAGGCTCCAATCTTCCAATATGAATCCAGATCTTGCTTGAGGTTGCTGCTCTACATTATATACTTCTATTATTTAATCCTACAAGGTTGTCTCTTAGCCCATGTTGTTTTAGTAAACCCATGTATGGGGAATCTGTATCACTTAAAGGCTGCTTAGTCTGCTAGTAGCCCTTGGAATCCATATTTGTTATCTGACCACAATTCCTAAGAGCTTATAATTAGTTGATTCAAAGAATGTTTTGCACTGGAACATAGCAGCAAGCACTCAGTGTTGTGAGGCATGATCATGAGAAGGAAGAGGGAAACATTGTGGCTATCTTGGGTGAAGTAGGAATGTGTCCATGCACAAGAAGATATGCTTCCAAATATCATTAGATAAACTGGTGCTCAAGGCTGAAAATGTCTACCCGCAATCTTCATGAAGCTATTGAATGAGGTCAAAGCAAGAGATATGAAGTCAAATGTTATCGACATTTTGATGACATCTTTGCTCTACGCCATCAGATTTAGATAAAGCTGTACAAGTGAGGAACCTCTGTCTGAACTTAACAAAAGCCTGGACGAGAGCCAGTAAACAAGTTGAATCCTGATAAGACAAGAAGCTCTACAGGGAGGCAATTCCTAAATTCAAGAACTGGACATGCAACTCATTCTACCTGAGACTGCATTTTCTTTAAAAGGCTGGAATACTTGTAGATCGAGTGTTCTCTCCTAAAACCCAGATTTAGCTGTCAAAATACTCTAACATTCAGGTGGTCCCACATTCCTCCAATAAATGTAAACATTGCCAAAAAGAATTTGCAAAACAATTGGCTGGATATTCTATCTGTATCTGCTAAGTTCATTGGGTTCCTACTGTGCCCCAGAAATCAATTTGAAAATGGAAATCAGTCAAAAAATAAGGGCTGAGGATATAAGATAGTAAGGACATTGGTGACAATTAAGGGAATAGAGCATAAGAACAAGGAAACTGAGAATAACATAGTATGCTTAAACCCTGTTTGGAAGCTCAGAGAATTTAAATTTCAGTGTGAACAGATCACATATTTTCTCTTCTATATTCATAAAGGGTATATTTCAGTTAAAATATTAACTGAAAGCCAAGAGGTTGCTTCCTAGAAGGCATCTGATGTATCCAACAGGCGCAATGAAAAAGTGTTGGTGGAGTAAACACAGTGATGGATCACAAGAACAAAATCCCCCGCCTGTGTTAGTTCTGTTGTTTATTTTTAGGTTGGCCCTCCTGTGAATATAATACAGAGGCCTAATATTCATAAACATATTCAAATGTGCTCCAAATCAGATCTGACATTGCTCTTTGTTAGTTATTTCCAGCTTCATGAAACACTCAAACTAATGTTCCCTTAAACTGGAAACTCAGCATAGAGTAGATGTCCCAGGAAAGCAAGGTTTTATATGGTCTGGCTTTGTTCCTCCCATCTGATTCATCTATATGGCCGTGTGAGATTCAGGTGACTTTTATTTACGCATCAAGGATATGGAAGATTATTAATATTCACATACCTCCTGGCATGCTGAGAGATTCCCTTAATTAACATTTGGAAAGCTCTTTGAGAAAGTGGGATGAAAATTGCTCCTCTGCCTGAAAGTTATTAAGCACAATATATCTCCCAGGCCTTTGCTAAATTAGGGCAGATGCAGATAGTTATTAAAACCATTAAGTGCTAAGCGCTGTGCATGTTGTTCTCTTAGAGCATCAGCATCTAGTGGATAAACTATTTCCATCCTTACAGGATTCAAGAACTCCATGTTTGCCTTTTCCTGCTTCTTTTGGCCTGAAAGCAGCCAGATGTTCTCTCTGCCAGTGTATATTGTTAGACCAATTTTTCTTTCTAACAATGGCATGCCTCCTTTTCTGCCTTCCAATATGTTAAAAAACTTTATTGAATATTTCAAATGTTCTTGTTTT
>JANHZU010009328.1:87552-97988 GCA_032468055.1 Acrochordus granulatus | reverse complement strand
TGTTTCAGACGTTAGGGACAATCATTTCTACATCAAATTCCATTGAAAATGATTTTTTGGTGAATATTTTTGGGGGCGTGGAACTGATCGTCCGATTTTCTCTTGTTTTCAATGGGAAACCTCATTTCGCTTTATGAGCATTTCATGCTAAGAGCATTCTAGTCTTGTGAGGCTCCATTGTATATATGTTTATTGTAGTATGTTTTCTGAGTTTTTTGTATTTTTCCCCCAATGTTTTATTGAAAACTGTATATTTAAATCAAACATACAAATAATTTTATTTTTTTTTGCTATGCCAACTTCACTTTTAAAATGTTTTACATAATATTTTTGCACATGCTAAAACTATACCTGTTCAGAAGCATTTATATTTAGCCCTATACTCACCCTAATTATTTACACATACTTTAAGAAGAGTAGGCAATCTAGTGCTCTCCTAATGATCTGGATTATAATACCCATAATATTTCATGGGTCATTGAAAATAATTATTGAGTGTGCTTCCCTTAGCAAAATAATCATTTACTTATATTAAGTTATATTAATATGCCAGCTTGTCCCTATGCCAAGGCTGATATAGCATAAACCAAGCAGGATATTTGTCTGTCTATCATCTCTGTATAGACCAGCCAGCCAGCCAGCCACATTGCATTTATATCATTATCAGACTCAAAAATATGATTCTAGGTGATATGAAAACCTCAAGAACAGATGCAGAACATAGAAGAAAACAACACATGGTATTTAAACAATTATCACGAACAATACAATGGCAGCACTAAAACTCACTGTATTTCATCTAACTGGAGCTGTGGCTCCTGACCCAAATGCCTGGAGAAAAAGCCATATCTTGACTACCTTTATGAAAGTCTACAGGATGAAAACCAAATGTGTACTGTCTCACAGCAGTAAGAATAATCAACCAATAAGGAAATCAAAAACAACCACCGAGAAGCCCAATAAACTTGAAAAAGTTATTTTTGCTTTAATCAACTTTTTTTTTAGAACACTTTGTTGTTGTTCACTTGCTAAGTCATGTTCAACTCTTCATGACCCCATGGACTGCAGCATATCATGCCTCCCTGTCCTTCACTGCCTCCCAAAGCCTGTTAAAACCTCAATGTCCAGTGTGCTGATGATGCTGTTTAACAATTTCATCCTCTGCTATCCCCTTCTCATTTTGCCTTCAATCTTTCCCAGCATCACAGTCTTTGCCAATGAGTCCTCTCTTCGCATTATGTGGTCAAGTATTTGAGCTTCAGCTTCAGTATCTGTTCTTCCAATGAACAATCAGGGTTAATTTCCTTTAGACTGACTGGTTTGATCTCCTTGCCATCCAAGGGACTCTCAAGAGTCTTCTCCAGCACCACATTTTGAAGGCATCAATCCTATAGCACTCAGCCTTCCTTATGGTCCAACTCTCAAAATCATACATTACTACTGGGAAACCATAGTTTTAACTATACGAACCATTGTTGGCAAGGTGTCTCTGCTTTTTAAGATGCTGTCTTGTTTTGGCACAGCTTTCTGCCCAAGGATTAAGCGTCATGACTGCAGTCACTGTCTGCAGTGATCTTGGAGCCCAAGAAGGTAAAATCTGTCACTGCTTTGATTTCCTCCCCTTCTTCTTGTCATGAAGTGATGGGACAGGATGCTATGATCTTAGTTTTTTTAATGTTGAGTTTCAAGCCAGCTTTTGCACTCTCCTCTTCACCTTCATCAAGAGGTTCCTCTTCACTTTCTCCCATTAGACTGATATTGTTTGCATATCTGGGGTTGTTGATATTTTTTGTTTTTGGTTGTTGATATCCTGCTAATTTTAATCTAGCTTGTGATTCATTCAGTCTGGCATTTCTCATGATGTACTCTACATACAAGTTAAATAACCAGGGTGACAATACACAGCCATGTTGTACCCCTTTCCCAATTTTGAACCAATCCATTGTTCCATGTCCTGTTCTAATTGTTGCTTCTTGATCAGTACACAGATTTCTCAGGAAATAGGTAAGGTGGTCTGGTACTCTTATTTCTTTTAGAATTTGCCATAGTTTGTTGTGATCCACACAATCAAAGGCTTTAGCATAGTCAAAGAAGCAGAAGTAGATACTTTTCTGGAACTCCTTTACTTTCTCCATGATCCAGGATAAGTTAGTCATTTGATCTCTAGTTCCTCTGCCTCTTTGAAACCCAGCTTGTATTTCTGGCAGTTCACAAACAGCTGAAGCTTAGCTTGTAGTACTTTGAGCATAACCTTGCTCGCGTGTGAAATGAATGCAATTGTACAGTAGTTTGAACATTCTTTGACAATGCCCTTCTTTGGGATTGGAATGTAAACTGACCTTTTCCAATCGAGTGTTGACTTTTCCAAATTTGCCGGCGTATTGAGTGCAGCACTTTCACAGTATCATGTTTAGGAATTAAGTAGTTCAGCTGGAATACCATCATCTCTGCTAGCTTTGTTGTTAGCAATGTTTCCTAAGGCCCACTTTACTTTATACTCCAGGATGTCTGGCCCTAGGTCAGCGACCAGACCATTGTGGTTATCAAGGACATTTAGATCTTTCTTGTAGAGGTCTTCTGTGTATTCTTTCCATCTCTTCTTAATCTTTTCTGCTTCTGTTAGGTCCCTACCATTTTTGTCCTTTATCATGCCCTTGATATCACCAATTTTCTTGAAAAGATTGCTAGTCTTTTGCACTCTCTTGTCCTATATTTCTTTGCATTGTTAATTTAAGAAGACCTTCTTATCTCTCCTTGTTATTCTCTGGAAATCTGCATTCAGTTGGGTATATCTTTCTCTATCTCCCTTGCCTTTCACTTTCCTTCTTTTCTCAGCTATTTGTAAATCTCATCAGAAAGCCACCTTGTTTTCTTGCCTTTATGTTTCTTTGGGATGGTTTTAGTAGCTACCTCCTGTACAATGTTAAACACCTCTGTCCATAATTCTTCAGACACTCTATCTACCAGATCTAATCCCTTAAATCTATTTCTCATCTCCACTGTATAAGGGATATCATTGAGATCATACCTGAATGGCCAAGTGGATTTTTCCTACTTTCTTCAATTTAAGCCTGAGTTTTGCAATAAGAAACCCATGATTTGAGCCACAGTCAGCTCCTGGTCATGTTTTTACTGACTGTATAGAGCGTCTCCATTGTTGTCTGCAAAGAATATATTCAATCTGATTTCAGTGTTGACCATCTGGTGATATCCATGTGTAGAGTCATCTCTTGGGATGTTGGAAAAGTGTATTTGTTAAGACCAGCGTATTCTCTTGACAAAACTCTATTAGCCTTTGCCCTGCTTCATTTTGTACTCCAAGGCCAAACCTGCCTGTTATTCCAGTTATCTTTTGATTTCCTATTTTAGTATTCCAGTCCCTTATGATGAGAAGGAATTCTTTTTTTTAATGTTAGTTCTAGAAAGTGTTGTAGGCCTTCATAGAACTGACCAACTTCAGCTTGTTTGGCATCAATGGCTGGGGTACAGATTTGGATTCCTGTGATGTTGAATGGTTTACTTGGATTCAGACTAAGATCATTCTTTTGTTTTTGAGACTATACCCCAGTACTACTTTCCCCACTGTTTTATTGACTACGGCGGGTAGTCCATTTCTCCTAAGGGATTCTTGCCCACAGTAGTTGATATAGTGATCATCTGAATTAATGTTGCCTATTCCTGTCCATTTTAGTTCACTGACTCCCAAGATGTTGATGTTCAATCTTTCCATCTCATATTTGACCATATCCAGCATACCTTGATTCATAGATCTTACGTTCCAGGTTCCTATGCAATATTGTTCTTTACAGCATCAGATTTTCCTTTCATCACCAGACATATCCACAGTTGAGTGTCCTTTCAGCTTTGGTCTAGCACTTCATTCTTTCTGGGACTATTTGTAATTGCCCTTTGCTCTTCCCCAGTAGCGTATTGGATATCTTCCAACATGAGAGACTCATCTTACGGTGTCATATCTTTTAGCCTTTTGATACTGACATGGGTTTTTTTTTTTTTGGCAAGGATACTGGAGTGGGTTGCCATTTTCTTCTTCAGTTGTCACATTTTGTCAGAGCTCTCCATTACGACCTGTCCATCTTGGGTGGCCCTGCACGACATAGCTCAAAGCTTCACTGAGTCATGCTTTGGAAGTTTCAACTGGTGCAAAATGTGGCTGAATGGGCAGGTATGTCACTTCTGCTCTGTGACCTGCAATGGTTGTCAGCTTGCTTCGGGGTTCAGTTCAAGCTGCTGGTGATGACCAATAAAGCCCTTCATTGCAACTGACAAGCTATTTGAGGGCCTGCTCCTCTTTAATTACATATCCTTGTCTCATCAGGTTCAGCAGAAGAAGAATGCTCTGGGTCCTATGGGAAATAGAGTGTTATCTGGCAAAGCCCAGGAAGAAATCAGATTGGTCCTGACCTTACTGGCTTTGTGTAAAACCCAGAAAATGTGATTTTGCCATCAGATATGTGGGGACTAGGGAGTGTGGTAAAGTCTATGTAATGGCTGTATTGATTATTATTGATGGATGTTAAAATGCCTCAGTTATGGATTTTGTTGTATGGTTTTTATATGGTTTTATATTGTTTTTATTGTTCTTAAATCATTTTATATATTTTTTATTTTTTGTGAGCCACCCAGTCATATATTTGAAATGGCCAGTTACATAAATAGAATTAATTTTAAAAAATCATCTTAAGTGGAATCAGCATAGCTATGCTTCTCAACATAAATATTGATCTTGAAACCACATTCATTTTCACAGCTGTTATTTTTCCTCACAGACTCACAGATATTTTCAACTACCTATTTAATATTTTTTAGGATGGCCATGGTGAGGAGGACAATCCTTGTCTTCACAGATTTTCTGGAAATTAAAGTATGTTGGTGTGAGCTTAGACCAGCTTAAGGTGATATAACATTAGCCCTGAGAAGTCAAAAATGGAAAGGTATAGAAGCAGAAGGCAAGAAATAATGTGTAAATGACCAAGATACTAAGGGATGGGCATGTCATCTTATTATACCTATATTGCAGATAAATGAGAGAATTGTGGTTGCCCAAGATAGAGGAAATTTGAATAATGGGCTTTATATCTATGAGATTAGCCATTGCAGCATAATAGCTGTCTGAGTAAAGATTTACATTTTAGTAAAACCTGAGAATTGTGAAATTAAAATGCTAGCATGTGGGGAAATAAATGAAATCAGTTTTGCGTGATAATTTAACGAGAAAGTGCCATCCTTGAGAAAAAAAAATAAGGAAACTGTAGGTTTCCAGACACAGATCTCAGAAAATCTAGGTAATGAAACAAGGCAATAATGTTAATAGAAAAATGATGAGACTAGTATTAGAAGTGAAATAAGTAATCCTTTGCATGCTTATACATATCTTATTGTATTCAATGGAATATAATCTCAAATAGGTTCTGTGGGTTTCAAATTGCAGACTTATTCCTATAAAAGTATTCCCACAGAGAGTGAAAAAGATTAAGGATATACATGGAAAATTAAAGAAATGTCTTTATTTTGCTCAATTAACTTTAGTTGGCACTGAAGCACCCTGTGAATAACTTTTATTTTGACTGATGCCAACTGAAAAGGATTTTAAATAACTTCAAATCCATTTCCAGTGTTCAGAAGTGATTACCATATTATTGTCCTAAAAAAAGAGAGTGATCAGTAGGCTTTGGAGAATTACAAAAAGGAAAGAGAGATTTATTTATTATTTGATCTGTACTGCTGCCTGTTTCACCTAAGGGATTCTGGGATGCTCACATCCATTAAATTGGCTAGTGAGGAACAGCCCTGCTCACGAACACAGAATGCAACTGAAGGTTTTCAAGAAAAAATTGGACAATCATTTGTCCAGGATGGTATAAAGACTTCTACAATTCTATGGGAGAAGTACAATTACCAGAGAGTAATTACTTTTCAAAAATAAGCTGAAAGTAATAGAAATGCAGTATTAATAAAGCATTGATCAGCCAATGAGACCCAACTGCACACCAAAGGTAACATCTCTATCAGTAGATGTTTATATGCTTTCCTTTTTGTCTAATACTTTAAAAATATAGTTTTTCATATGGCATCTCAGGTCAATACTGTATCTTATCTTGGAAGGTGTATATTCTCAAATATGGCTGAAGAGTCATTTTTAGTAGAAAGAAAAAGTTTCTTCCTGCCAGTTTTCTCCTTGGTAGCATCATCATCATCATCAGCAGCAGCACTTTTAATATATTTTGGTCAACTCAAAGCAGTGAATGCACTTAATTTGCATTTGTCTCCCGAGGACTAGAAATTGTGTATCTTCCACTTAATGCATTATTCTGTTGTTACTTTATTGTGTCAAGAGAACCATGTGCTTTTGATGCAATAGAAGCTACTCTTATGTCCTGGGTTTGTAGCTAGTGCAAGACTGATTACTAAGGAAAATGCAAATACCATTCCAACAGCCAGTTATTAAGTGAAGTCAATGTAGCCAGATTAGAATTAGAAGGCATTTGGAGCTGTAAAATGGGAAAAGTCTAGGAATGTACTCAAAAGTAATACTCAAGAGGATCAAATGAAATCTGAGCTATAGAAAAATCTTCCTGAATTCAGATCCATTAATATATGGATAAAGTTTCAGTTTAAAAACAAAAACATAAACAATATAAAAAAATATAAACAAAAACAGTTCTTGATATGATAGAACACTCATCAGCCTCACTCTCAATGAACTATGAACATTTAAACTAACATCAAGATTCGATTGTCCCAGCTTCTAGCATTTGATCTCTTAAAACCTGGGAAATCAGAGGATGGATGAAGGCCTTGGTTTCAAGAAGCAAAGATGCTGTCTTATGTAATTAAATAGCACAAATTAAAGACAAGTTACACATTTCATACTGAAAGTGTTCTGCATTACTCACAAATTAGATGCCTCAACTTAGATCCATATTTTGCCCCACCCCTCTCTGAAAATTGGCACAGCAGTATGAATCATACCTGAGTTTTTCCAACTGAACATTAGAAACACAAAGAAAAGGTGCACTGGACTAAGCCAGCATTTATGTCCTAAAATGCTGAGTGAAGAAAGCACCCAGCATCTGCAACTCTTCTCCAAGAAGAAGAAAAATTATCCAAAAGAATGGCTCCCTATGCTCTAGAACAAGTAGCAGGGTGGAAGTGCTGAAATCTTGGGAAATTTTCACAAGGTTTGATGCTGTTGAGCATATTGTTACTTCTGTGTCAGCTGGGTAGGGATGTCATTTACTATTCCTCCCAATTAAGCTGAGAAAATCAACAGTCCCATGTATCTTGTGAGGAAATTGCAAAATTCTGGCTCAGTGAAGGAGAAAGGTAGAAAGATTCTCAAGCCATCCTCCTTTTGTGGGAGAGGATGCAAAGTGAGAAAGAGAAACAAATATATACACACAAAGTGTGTTTTCCCAAAGAAGTCTTGATTATGTGGAGGTGTTCTAAAATTTCACCTCTCTGCCAGTAGCTGGAAGAGAAGATTAAATGTTACTAAGCCTCCCTTCCATCTTCAAACATGGCTAGCAAAAATAAGCCTGAAAGAACCCCAGACTGTTTATGGTTAAAACTAAAACTAATATCTAATTAGTCCATAAATGACTAGATTTGGGGTTTCCATAATATGAAACCTGACAATGTCCTGGTTAAATGAATCATGGGAATAGCATAGGCTTCCTTGCTGTCAGTCCAGATATGTCTTGAAAAGGAAGAAGAGCTAATGAGCAGAATTATTAGCAGAGAAAACAAACATTGTCAGATGTGAACAAGGGAAGTTTCAAAGTATCTCAAGGTAACTGTATAGTTTAAAAACTATGGTGTTGGCATTTTCCAGTGCAATATATGTAATATTTAGCTTCAATTTCATTTTGATTTTTATGTTTTTTTTATTTGTTTTGGGGTTTTAATGTCCCATTACTTCCTGGGCAGATACTGTAATGGCAGAATTTTCCCAGGACAACTTTCCTGTGTTCTTATCTCAAATGACAGCTGTTAAAGCCCTTAATGTATCCTGTTCATTATAGAAGTGACATTTGTCAAGATCATCTGCATGTGATTTGGCCTACAACTCTTAAAATTTCCTAGCCAGCATATCTTCATCCCCACATCTAAACCACATCTGGTTGGAATATATTAGGGAGGCACAATATAGAGAAATTCTGAAACTAACAGGATCTGGAGATTAATTAGACCATATTCTGCCTGTCCAAGAAGAGGTCAGAGATGGACTGGAAAAATGAAGGCAGAAGAAAGATAAGTATTCCTTACCTGGTTTGGAAACGAAGGACACATTTCTTTATGATAGTGATTGAAAAATCCAGTTGTACAACCTGGATAACCCAGTGATCCTTTCCCCAATTATTTCTTTCAGCACAGGAGGAGGGATCGCTGGATCATTTGAATGCTACATCTTTAGTCCTTCCAGCCACCATAAAGGAAGCTGGAAAATGGTCATTTCTATTTTTCAATAATTGCATCTGTCTTCTATTTTCCTATATTTTTTGCATTCTTTTCCCTCTTGAGGGTAAAATTAAGAATTTGCAGCGGTATACTTGGAGTTGGCATCCATGTGGGCAGAAGCTCTTTGGTCAAACCCTATTCCTACCCATTTCTGTCTCTTTTTTATTACCCGTTGGCCTTGAAAACTAGTTTTAGTTGAAAACCAACAAGTCCACAGAGATGTAATGCTTAGAGAAATCCCCTTTTTACAGGGCTTCTCTTAGGCTTTGATTCCATTACAAATGTAAGAAGAAACAGTTAACCTGAGGGAAATAGTGCACATAATACAGGAGTTAATAGAAGAATTAGCTTATCTCAAAGCAAAATAAATCTGTTTGAACTAAAATGGGGTTAGTTATCTGGATGTTGGTTTTCCCTCCCTGAAAAAATCCAATATGATTGTTTCATGAAAATATATAAGCCTAGGATCAATCTCTCTCTTCTTAGGTAGGATCATAACCTGAGGTCAGTTTCTCTCCTTTAGATAGGGGGCATCTCCAGGAAACCACAGTGCTCCCTCTTTTAAATAGGTAAAATTGGCAGACTCTCACAATTGACTAATTGTTGCCTAAGATGATGACAGCATCAGTGTGATGTCATAATGGGTCATATTTATCCAGTGTCACATACTGGCAGTTACATTCATTGGTCAACAAAGGAGCGGGTCCCCAGTGGACAGCATCCATCACAAAGTAAGAAGATGGAATCATCTTTATTTAGGTAGGCAATGTTATTAATGATATGTAATTCTCACATACCTTCAAGTATTTGATGATGATGGCAGCGACTTGTAAGCCTTGTTATCTCTGAAAAGAAGAGTGGAAGACAAACATAAGGACAAAGGAGATAAAAATGGGGAGGGCTACACTGGACTTCCTAATAGCAAAAACTTTCAAAAACTGATTACACATAAAACATGTGGAATCCCAGTTCCACTTTTATTCAGAGGATCTGCACAGCAAGGCTGAATAAATTAAGATAATGGCTACAACCATGCAACTGAAGCCCTGCCTCATTCTGATGTGAGTGCATATAAAAGATGACAGGAATTTGATCACACATCTTGGCTTTATTGCTATCCTCCTTTCCCTGTGGAATCATTATATAATAGTTTTACTCTGCTGCTTCAGAAATCCAGCCAAGCAGTTTGAGGTTATAAAGAGATTAAGTTCAGGGA
Organism: Acrochordus granulatus; assembly: GCA_032468055.1. Classification (NCBI taxonomy): domain Eukaryota; kingdom Metazoa; phylum Chordata; class Lepidosauria; order Squamata; family Acrochordidae; genus Acrochordus; species Acrochordus granulatus. Next base: position 88,294 of record JANHZU010009328.1, on the reverse strand, counting down.
TTGGGTGGAAACATTTCCTCCTGTACTCTCGCTATTCCAGTTATTTTGTATGATTAAATGGCTCAAGTTCATGCATTTTTTTAAAAAAAGTTCCATTTTATTATTTTTATAAAGAAGGCAGAAAATGCACCAAATACTTTTTTCTGTTTTCTTCACAACAGCAACAACCTTGTGAAGTAGGTTGGGCTGAGAGACAGTGCCTGGCCCAAAGTAACCCAGCTGGCTTTCATACCTAAGGCAGGATTAGAACTCACAGTCAGTTGGTTTCTAGCCTGGTGCCTTAACCACTTGACCAAACTGGCTCTCAATTGCTGCTTCTAGACGGTAGGAAAGAGAAAAGTTGTTATTTTCTAAATTTTGGTGTACAGTATTTAGGGAATATTTAAAATTAATTAAATCAAATTAGGGATGAATTAAAGTTATACAAGTGAATCTTGCTTCTTCCTCTCCGCTCCAAGTCTGCTAAACTAGGGTCTCCAATCTTGTGCACATGATTTTAAGAGCACATGGGAGCTGCACAGAGAGGTGGATTTGCCTCTTTGCATGCTGCTGCTCACAATCATTGTATCACCAGGGACCAATCTGGTCTCTCTTCCCCAACCTCTTCAGTCTGCACTTCCAGATAATTCTATCCTTCTAGGATCCTTCCAATCTTCTCAATGGTCAAGGATTACAGGAATTAGAATCCAAATTATAAGAAGTGCTCAAGATACTTATCAGTAGGAGTCTGAAGAAAATCAAT
>JANHZU010009328.1:37171-47708 GCA_032468055.1 Acrochordus granulatus | reverse complement strand
GGGGGGGGGGGGGGCGGGGCCTGAAATGGGCTTCACGTGTTACCCGAAGGGAGAGGAGGAGGGAGGGTCCAGGGCGGTGGAAGGGCGTGGCGCTTACGCTCCTCCCGTGCGTAAGCGGATTCAAGGGGGCGCACCGAGCGGTTTAAAGTGATAGGCCTCCTTTGGTTATCCGTCCTGAGGACTCGGCGGTGTCGCTCTTTCCCGGCCAACTCTATGGTGAAAAAGCCCGACGCTCTGCAGAGGAGCGGCGCGGGGGAAGTGTCGCGGCGAGGCTTCGTCGGTGTGCGTGTTCCCACGTCGTCGCTCGCCTCAGGCGGGGCCGAGAAGCTCCAAACAGTCTCAAAATCGAGAGAGCAAATAACACCCCCGCCCCGCCTTAAGAGCAGACTTACTAGCAGCTAGTTCCATTTAGTACTCCTGGAGTAACCCTAGAGGCTCGCAGCTGCGCTTCCCCGCCCCAGGCGCGAGGATAGCTGGCAACCGGTGCCACGATGCGCGGCCAGTTACCAGCGCTCGTATCCTGCAGGCACCTTGATGGAAGTGATAGGAAAAACTTTTGCTAGTTTTCTGTCTTAATTTGATTTCTGCCGAAACTTGATGGCATGTATTCCCTGTGCAGCTAGGTACCGGTGCTAGTACCTCCAACTGGTTTGAGTCTCGGCTGTTGGATCACTCCGTTCCCCAGTATCCCAGCCCCATCCCATGCACTCATTATAATTTTATCGGGGCAAGGGGCTGGAACTAAGGAATATTTTCTACAGATATTTTAACTCTTATAACGTAAAACGTTCAGGTTGATCAGTAGAAAATTAAGGCCATCACAATTTTCATTTCATTTCATTGCTGCTGATGACTCACATCTCATTGCTGCTCATGGAAAATCAGTGGAATGTTCCTACTTATTTCCAGAGCCAACTTTATGTACAATATAGTATGATTTGGAGCAGAGATAAGCAATCTTCTTCAACAGAGATCAGACACTTGGCAGCTGCCATAGTGTCTTGAAAGAAAAAGAAACTGAAATTCTCATTGCTGATAATTAATGTAAATGAGAAAGACAGGTGGTGGCTTCATGTGTTTTAGCTTTTAAACTCATACACATACAAACATATGAATATATTCACATGTATATACTGTATATGAAATGTATTTTAATCAATGTTTGGTAGAACCTCCATGAAGTGGTATGACCTATCTGAAAAATTTTAAAATAGCTTTTGGCTGTAGAAATAGTTCAAACGCTGAACCTACGTTGATTTTTTTCTTCCAAGTTTTTTGTTTTGATTTTGAAATGCTATTGGGGAATTAATATTAACATTCTTTGTAGTTGAATTATATAATGTTGTATTTTCCTAAACAAAATGTAATGAACTATTCAACTATTTATATGACTTGCATTCAGCCATATCTTATCAGGCATTGCATGATTGTTAATCTTTGATGAGTTACTTTTATTGCAGAAGTATTCAACTTGCGGCAGTTAATCGGAATGAATCCAAGGACCAGGTACTGATAAAAAAATTTAGGAGTCCTATGTCAGGTAGGTAACAGGTTTTACTTCACACCATAGTTAACAAGGTACAGTATTTTTCTTTCCCAAAATGGTGCAAAAGGAAGGGGTGTATAAAATTGAAAAGAAGATGCTTTTAGTGAAGTAAAAGTTTCAGTGTATTAAACTGATTCTTTATGGATTCCAAATTAAAGGAATCTTTTAGAACTAGTCATAGAGCATGAATTTAAATGGGATCTGTGAAAAGTTGATTAGCATTTTAAAAATTGGCCTCTAAGATTTTGGTCACAGCTGTTCAAAAGTGCAGACATGCGGTGTTCCTTGTGATAAAGCAATCGAGGGAGTCAACTTAATCACAGTTAAAGCAGCCACCAACACGGTTGGACAAGTGACTGCAAAACAGAAAAAAAGAAGGTCATGGTGAATACAAACCTCTTAATTTAGAGAAATGGAAAGCTTATGTACAGCAAAGAAACATGCTAATTTTATCCCATAAAACATTGAACAAATTGTAATCTGCGGACCAGTTGAATTCCAGAAAGAGGTTGATAACAAGCCCACTCTTCCAGTGGTCTCTCTGGAAACATGAAATGGCAAGAGAGACACTGAAGAAGTTACTTGGACAAGCAGTGAAATGTTTCTAACCAACAAGAAAAGAGGTCCAGTTACCAGACTCAACCTCCAGACAATGTACAAATCAGAGGCATTTGAAAAGCAAACTGGGGTAGATCTCTGACCTGTGTATCTGTGAGGGACCTGCACCGTAACTGTATTGCCCTCAAGGCTACTTGGCTGTAAAGGGAATCCGGGTATTCGGCAGTGTAATAGACCCAGATGACAAAGGGGAATTTCAGGCTGTTTTATATAATAAAGGGACTGCAGTGTGTCTATTGAGGGAAGGAATAAGATTGCCCAGCTGATTTTAGAAAAAAGTTATGACTTGCCCAGTAACAGAGAGAGATGGGTAAGAAAAAAAATATCTTAAAGGTCGGAGTGGATTTACATCCACAGAAAAGGAAATCTGACACAAAAAACCTGATAGTAAACTAGCAAAGAAGTACTAACAGTAAACCTCTTACTCTTTTGAACTGCTTTCTTTCTCCCAAATGGTCGTCTTTTTGAGCCTGGTATCTGTGTTGGGTTGCAGTAGCTTTTACGGATTGTTGATTTTCCCCCCCTCTTTTATGAGTACATGGCCGTGAGTCCTTGAACACAATCACTGATATCCTCAGGACAGTAAATTGCCCCCCCCACCTGCTGAGGAGGAACGTGTGCTATTCAGTGAGAATACTTTATGTTTATCCTGCATCTACAGTTTAAGGAAACAAAGCAAGGCCATTGCACACCCAGACGCTGCTGGAGGAGTTTAATAAAGTGTTTTCTGGTGGGAGCCAAAGATGATCAGCGTTTTAAATGGAATATCATCCAGTATTTCTTCTTCTGACAGCTAAATTGATGTGTGTTTCTGTGTTAAGGTTAAATGATTTATGCAAATGTACAACTTATTATTTGGAGGCATGGAATTCACACAAAGCAGAAATGAAGTAAAATTAAAGCATGCCAGTGGTGGCAATGTGGAAGACCATCGTTATTTCAGGGTGTTTAGTGATGTATTTTGATTCTTCCTTCACTTTAAGAAAAAGGTTCTAGAGGCTTGGAGTTCATTTTGAGCTAGTCTACTTATTTTTGTTAAACTCCTCTTTATGGAATAAAGGGGAAGGTGGGGAGAGGGGGGAATCTTTATGTCGCGTCAGTGTCGTTTTTTCACTGCGCAAGTCTCAGACTTTTGATTCCCATGCCAGAGTCACGTGCCAGCCAGTCAAAGTCAGAACTTGCGGTCTCTTGACCATATCAAGTCCATGAAGTCACAGTGCTAGGTTTTAATAAAAACCTTGGGATAGTCTGTATTGCAAGCTTCTAGCACTGGTACTATAGAAACTGGTTTCTTTTGTAATATTTCTGCTATCATTATTCAGCAACTCCTGGCAGCTTTTAAGAGGTTTGGGTATCATCTTGCTTGGTGTCTTAATTTTTTTTATTTTTGCTTTTAATCAAGTTTGCTTGAGCTAATACTTAAACTTAAAATCCTCGCTTTTGTTTTTGTGTGCTTATTATCTTGGGATCCAAAAGAACCAATTGCTTGAGAACCTGATCACTGCCCTGACACTTGGCAAAATAGCTGTTCTTAAAAAAATCAGCAGAATTGGCTTTGGATGAGAGAGTACTAGAAAACCCTAGGGCTAAAGATTAAACAATAAAGCCCCCAAAATATCAGAGAAGATGACAGCAATAAATAGCTTCCATTTTGTTGCAAGAAAAACAATATAGATGTGCCCTTACCGTTACCAAGAACTAAATTTATCAAAGAGGGCGGGGAGAGGGAAGAAAAAGACTGAAAATATTTTCTCCTATCTTGCAAAATACATACAGATAATAATTACAGAGGGGGGAAAGCATACAGTTAGATTACAGACTTAGGCAGCAATCTTTCTCCACAACGTGCTGGTCTTGGGTGCTCAAATTTACCATACTGACTGTTTCTTCAATTTCTAAAACATTTCCCAGGAATTATTCTATTAATAGTTTAATGATGTTTTCTTTATGGAAATAATATTAAAATGTATGATGAAATTCATGCAGAGCAGAAATATGAACTAAAAGCATGTCAGGGATGGAATATAGTGGCAATGTGGAAGACCCTTAATTATTTCATGGTGTTTTGTGATGTATTTTTATTTTTCATTCATATTAAGAAAAATCTAGAGGTTTAGAGCTCATTAGTTCATTCTGAACTAGCCTATTTGGTTTTATAGTTTGCTGAATAAAGGAGAAGAGTAGAAGAATCTACTCTTCATATGAAGAGAATCTTCATATGGTTTCAAAGCTTTTTTCACTGTGAAAGACTTGATTCCCATCCCAAAGATATGTGCCATTCAGTCAAGTTTAAGTCTTGCAGTCTCCATAACAGGACCATGAGGTCATGGTGCCAGATTTTGATAAAAACCTTGAGGTGATTGTTGTTCATTGGGAGCTTCTGCAAAGGACCTAGGTACTGTAGAAACTGTCCATCCTTGGAGTATCTATGCTTTCATTATTAAGGAGCTCCTAGCAGCTTCTAAGAGATTTGGGATATCATCTTGCTAGGTATATATGCTTTTAATGTTTGCTTAAGTTAATAATAAAGCTTAAAATTCCTTTATTTATTGAAGTGTTAATTGTCTCGGGAAACAAAAAAAAATCAGTTGCCTGAATAGCTGATTACTGCCTTGACACAAATTTATATAAAAACACATATTCATATAAATAGGAAAGGCATCATTCATTGTGGTAACATTTGGAGAGTTAGATATTCCCAATTACAAGGCATACCCTATAACTCCTAATTCCCCAGTTAGATCATTGTTCAGAATAACCATGGAAACATCCTGGACTACAAAGCACATGAGGAAGTTCAGAATGCTGATGCTTTTCCCTTTTAGAACAGACATACATTTCCACACTTCCTAAAATCTGGAGGGTTAGAGATGCTATCAAGACAGCAAGATGTAACAACTGATATGCCTTAATAACTTAAAGGATTGTGTAATTGAATTATTCCAATGTTTGTCTTTTAACTCTAGACTTTTATAAGAGAACATTAACAACAAATTCTATGATAGAGAAAGTGATATGTTTAGCATGTTGCAATGTTCACACCTGCCTAAGATAAATCCCATTGAACTTTGTTGTTGTTCAGTCGCGCATTCCTATCTGACTCTTTGCTACCCTATAGATGGCAGCAAATTCATGCCCATCACTTCTACAATGCTATCTAACCATCTCATCCTCTGTCATCCTGTTCTCCTTTTGCCTTCAATCATTCCCAGCATCATGGTCTTTTCTCATGAGTCCTTTCTTTGCATTACATGGCCACAGTATTTGAGCTTCAGCTTCAATATTTGTCCTTCCAGTGAACAATCAGGGTTGATTTCTTGTAGAATTGACTGGTTTGATCTCCTTGCAGTCCAAGGGATCCTCAATAGTCATCTCCAGCACCACAATTCAAAGGCATCAATGCTTCAGTACTCAGCCTTCCTTATGGTCCAACTCTTACAGCCATACATTACGACTGGGAAACCATAAACTTGACTATGCGGACCTTTGTCGGCAAGGTGATGTCCCTTTTTAATATGCTGTCTAGGTTTGCCATAGTTTTTCTCTCAAGGAGCAAGTGCCTTTTAATGTCATGGCTATAGTCACCATCTGCAGTAATCTTAGAGCCCAAGAAAGTAAAATCTGTCACTGCTTCCATTTCCTCCCCTTCTACTTGCGAGAAAGTGATGGGACTGGTTGCACGATCTTGTTTTTTTTAATGTTGAGTTTCAAGCCAGCTTTTGCACTCTCCTCTTTCATCCTCATCAAGAATCTCTTTAGTTCCTCTTCATTTTCTGCCATTAGAGTGGTATCTCCATATCTGAGGTTGTTGATATTTCTCCTGGCAATGTTAATTCCAGCTGCTGATTCACCCAGCCCAGCATTTCGCAGGATGTACTCTGCATATAAGCTAAATAAGCAGAGTGACAATATACAACCTTGCCATACCACTCAGTTGTTCCATGTCTGATTCTAACTGTTGCTTCTTGACTAACATATAAGTTTCTCAAGAGACAGGAAAGGTGGTCTAGTACCCCCTTCTCTTTTAGAATTTGCCACAGTTTGTTGTGATCCACACATTCAAAAACTTTAGTCAATGAAGCAGATTTTTTTCTGGAACTCCCTTGCTTTTTCTATGATCCAGCGAATGTTGGCAATTTGATCTCTGGTTCCTCTGCCTCTTTAAAACCCAGTTTGTACTTATTGTAGTTCTCGGTTTATATACTGCTGAAGCCAAGGTTGTAGTATTTTGAGGTAACCCTGCTAGCATGTGAAATGAGCACAATTGTACGGTAGTTTGAACATTATTTTGCACTGCCCTTTGGGATTGGAATGTAAACTGACCTTTTCTAATCTTGTGGCCACTGTTGAGCTTTCCAAATTTGCTGGCAGATTGACTGCAGCACTTTCACAGAAGCTCATGATCTGAACCACAGTTAGTCCAGGTCTTTTTTTACTGCTCATATAGAGCTTTCCCATCTTTGGCTGCCAGGACTATAATCAATCTGATTTCAGTGTTGACCATCTGGTTATGTCCATGTGTAGATTTGCCCCTTGAGTTGTTGGAAAAGTGTATTTGTTATGACCAGCTTGTTCTCTTGACAAAATTCTATTAACCTCTTCTCTGCTTCATTTTTATTCTTGTAATCTTTTGAATTCCTACTTTAGCATTCTAATCGCCTATAATGAAAAGGACATATATTTTTTTTGGTGTGAGTTCTAGAAGGTGCTGTCAGCCTTCATAGGACAGGTCAACTTCAGCCCTTCAGCATCAGTGGTTGGGGCATAGACTTGGATTATTGTGATGTTGAATGGTTTGCCTTGGATTCGAACCGAGATCATTCTGTTGTTTTGGAGACTGTATCCCAGTGTTGCTTTTCCTACTCCTTTATTGACTATGATGGCTACTCCATTTCTTCTAAAGGATTCTTGTCCACAGTAGTAGGTGTAGTGGTCATCTGAATTAAATTATCCCATTCCTGTCCATTTTAGTTCACTGATTCCCAAGATGTCTATGTTCAATCTTTCTATCTCATGTTTGACCACATCCAGCTGACCTTGATTCATGGATCTTACGTTTCAGGTTCCTATGCAATACTGTTCTTTTCAGCATTGTGCTTCCCTTTCTCCTGCAGTCACATCCACAGCTGAGAATTCTTTCAGCTTTGGCCCAGCCATTTCACTCTTTCTGGAGCTACTTGTAATTCCTTCTGATGTGAGAGGCTCCTCTTCTGGTGTCCTACCTTTTAGCCTTTGGTTGCTGTCCATGGGATTTTCTTGGCAGGGATCCTGGAGTGGGTTGCCATCTCCTTCTCCAGTGAAGTCCTGTAGCCCATTTTCCACTAGATGTCCAGGATCCCCAATATCATCAGTCGCACGACGACCAAGCCGATATGGATTTCTGTTATTTACTTCTCATATTTTTATGGGTGGGAGACACTCTTTGTCTGGCTCCTCTGATGAGACCTGTCCAGAATGGTTGAACCTCTGGCAGATCTCTCATCTTCTTCGGAGCACACAAGCTCCCCAACCAGCAAGGTGGTGCCTCATTGGAGGGAAGTCTTGAATCTTACCTCTGCTGTATATATTTAATTGGTGCAGTATGAAGTAACTGTTTTTTTAATATGCTAACAGACTTTTTTATGATCTGTTATACAATTGTGTTACTAAGGACTTGAATCTTAGCCTTAGAGCCTTCTAGTTTCAGAACTAAAGCTTGAGTGAGTGAAAGTGGATGTGTATATGTGTGTGTGTGCAGAAGAATAGGGGTGCGTGGTGGCACAAGCAGTTATGACACTGGGCTTATCAGTCCGAAAGTTGGCGGCTCATGTTTGAGACTCAAGCACTGCTGTGGAAGAGGTTGAACTGTTATCTGCCTTGCTCCTGCCAACCTAGCAGTTTGAAAGCAGATAAAAATGCAAGTAGATAAATAGATGCCACCTAATTTGATTGGAACATAATAGTTTTTCGGGTGCTTCGGTATGTAGTCATGCTGGCCACAGGACCACGGACGTGACTTCAAGCAAATGCTGGCTCTTCAGCTAGGAAACAGAGATGAGCACTGCCCTCTAGAGTTGACCACAACTGACAAGAGAAACCTTTACTTTTTATGGAGCATAGAATTCATAAAAATATTGTCTTTATGGATACATATTTAAATAAAGTGCAATGCCAAAATGGATTTAGAAAAGTCCATACGACAATTCTAGGGAAATTCTGTACATTTTGTATATTTTGTCAAGTAATATTCTCTGTTTGCAGATGGTCAGTTCTCAACTGTTTCAGTACTGAGAGTTATCATAGACTAGCACAACAATCTCAATATTAAAAGTCAGTATCAAACAGGAGAGGAGAAATTTGCAGCACGCATAAGCTATCAAATATTTCAGTCAGAAGGAAGCATTCCAGTTGAAATTAGCACATTATTTCAGTGCAATCAACAAAATGAAGAGACAACATTGTTGAAGCCACTTGTGTTATAACTCTGTTATCAACAGCCAAAGAAATCATGGTATCAAGAAACACTTGAAAAAAACAGAAGAAACTAAACAAATTATGCAGGAATAACAACAATGGAAAGGGCTGAACAGAATACTGTGGAATATACTAGACCACTGAAAGCAACTGAAAGAAGATATTAGAAAGTCTAACTGACAGCTTATGTTGACAACCATTTAAGAAAACAAAAGCTCAAACAAGATGAAACAAGGACTAACAGCTGGGTGGAAGCAGCTCTTCAAGATCAAGAAAATGATGATTCAATCAGAACAAATCAGCAAGAAATTTAAAATGCATCAGATATTCCTATTCCCAAATCTCCAAATAGTATGCTGACATCCCTAATCCCAGCAGAAGATGTATTTGCAATCTTAAATATGATTAAGCAGCTGATCAGGACAGAATCACCAGAAATATTTTAAATCATGAAACACAAACATTGGCAAAATTATTTACTTGCTGCTGACAATAAAGAAATATCCCATCATCGTGGATAGGAGTTAAAGCATTATCACAGATAAAAAAAATGATCAAGAAGATATAAGAAACTACTAAATGTTCAGGCTTCTGTTTGTTCTTTACAAACTTTTCACATGAATTATTTCAAAACACCAGACTTTGCCCAACCGAAGGAACAAACTGGTTTCAGAAGTGATTTTAGCATTATTGATCATACGCACATGGTTCACCAAATTATCAGATATTACAACAAATACCAAGTACAATTTGCCTAACCTTAATTGACTTTGAAAAAAATATTTGACTCTGTTAAATTGAGTGCTATATTTGAAGCTCTATAGAGGCAAGGTCCTGAAATCAATATACAGAAATGTCATAATTATCATCTGCATAAATGAAAAGACTTTAATTAACAATATGCAAAAAGAAGTTTGACAAGATGATCAAATTCTACCATAACTTTTCTTTACAAGCCTATAAGAGACATTCAAATGCTGAACTGTTCAAAAAGAGGAATAAAATCAATGATGAACAGCCTACCTTTTGCTTATTATATGTTTTTTTACTCCAACAGTAGTGAAAAACTTCAAAGACAAATAACATAATTCAGTGACAGCAGCAAAACATCAGGCTCAAAAATAAATTTGAAAAAACACAATTCATGTTGTACAACTACTTCTAACTGTTGCCAGTCAAAATGGAAAATTATGAACTGGAGAAAATCAACAGCTACAGCTCCCTCAGTCAAAAGGTCACCATGGAGGGTGATGTCACAGAAGAAACTGAACTGCATTGACCTAGGTTTGAGAACACTTGGACAATTTCATACTGTGTTCAAAAGCTACACAACACCCTGCTTAAGGAGGAAAGTGTTTAATCCATGTAATCTACTTAGACGAATTTAAGGTTCTGAAATTGTATGTTAAAAACAAAAGCCGAACAGAAGTTGAAAGTTAGTCAAAGAAGTATGGAATGACAAATGGCTAACATAACACAATGGGGTAATGTAAGAAATGTATGGATCTGCTGCCAAAATGCATGTAAGGAGCATGTGACATAACAAAGAGGATAGGCTCATGGAAATGGCAAAGATGAACAGATCACCCCTGAAAACAACAGCCCTTGACTGGATACCAATTAACCCTAAAAGATCCAAAAATGCCCCCCAAATGCTTCAGTTCAAAGTTTTTAGGTTTGTATTGTTTTCTTATTGTCATAGCTGTATCTTTTTTCAGCCTGTAGTGGTTGGTAGAGTGAAGGTGGCTAACTAGACAGTTAATTGAAGTGTCACAAAATGGGCAGCAAATAAATCTTGTTGTTTTTTAATTATTCTCTGAAGGTTGAGTCATGGCAACTAGAGTTCTTTTTTTTTGGTTCGAGATGTTTCACTATTTATCTTCAGTCTGAAGAAGCTGCTTAGATAAGCAGTGAAACATC
>JANHZU010009328.1:0-14194 GCA_032468055.1 Acrochordus granulatus | reverse complement strand
AACAATGTTCCTATCAGAATCCTAATATATGTTTCAAAGGATCTTGATTTATTTTTTATGTATATAAAAATAAATCATAAATAAATATTCATTTATTGCTCACCTTATCATTCTGTTTAGTTTGTTAGATGAGAAACTTTCTGTGTATCCTGCCCTTTTTTGAGAAATATATAGATTTTCTTATCATCCCTCCTTCTTTCACATGGAATTGAGAAAATCTCCTGGATAGGAGATGAAACCTTTTCTCATCACATCTAATAATAAAGTCCAGTTGCCTTTTTAAGAAAGTTTGCATTTTTTGCAATTTTGCTACAGATCTTGATTCTTGGTTACATTTTGCAATAACCTTAATTGTGGCAGCGAATACATGCAAGGAACAAACCAAGTAAAGCTCAATTAGGAAGTGTAGTTCTGATTTAAACTCTATTTAGTCTTTAATGTCAAGAATGAGTGCTTATAAACTGAGGTTAATGTTAAGCGTTCCCAGTCACATTCTTTGTTTTGGAGTGTTTTTCCTTTCCTTTTGTTTTGCTGTCACAAATCCCTTTGAGGATTTAGAAATGGTTTATGCTTCTAAGGTTAATGTAACATGAAAAGATACAGGATTTTGCAGACACTTGATTAATTTAGGAAAAAATTAACTTCTCTTACACATCTTAAAACAGGTTCACTTATTCTTACAAATTATCTATGCCCTATCAGTACTTAAATGGCCTGAACATTATTCTTAACCTAGTCTCTGTAATGGGGGAGCATTGGACATTTACAGCCTCCTTTAGCCCATCGTTCCCCCAGCCATTTCCAAATATCTTAGTTTCCTGGAATGTAACCAAGGTATAGAGGCTTAATGTTTGTTTGATTGGCCATTCTACTAATCATTTATCACATTCCTTCTTTCTTGTTTTTCTCATCAGATTTGGTGAATATATTTAGTGGGATTATTTAATATTTTTGAAAAGTTAAGAAAGATGTGATTCCATGCTACTTCTATTATTATCCGTATTCAAAGCCTAAATATGCAAGTTTCAAGTGGGGATATGTTCCAAACCAATTTTGATTACAGACACATAGGTAGGCATGCTGATATACTTGGTAAACATTCAGCATATATAACTGCAGATAGTCATTGACTTGTTGTAATAATTCTAACATCAGATACTTGGTTTAAAAGTATGAAATGTTTTCCATTTCATTAAAGAAGTTTTAATATTTTTATTTATTTATAAAATTTATATATCACCCTTCTCATATCTGGTGATTCTGAGCAGTTTACAGATAAAAGCCATAAAACTATATAAACAGACAGTTAAAAGCAATTGGGACCGTAATTTATGTTGCTAAGCAAGGCAGTTATTAAGTGAGTCCTACTCAATTTTATAACCTTTTTTGTCATGGGTGTTAAGCGAATCACTGCAGTTCAATGAATTATGCAGTCATTAGGCAAATCCAGCTTCCCTCATTGTTTTTGCATAGTGGAAGCCAGCTAGCAAGGTTGCAAATAACCTTGATCAGGATGTTGTGACCATTGCAAATATGTGCCAGCTGCCAGCTGAATATATGCCAGCTGAAGTTTGATCATGTGACCAATGCAATGGTTGTTAGTGCAAGGATCAGTCATAAGTCACTTTTTTCAGTGCCATTGTGACTTTAAACAGACACTAAACAAATGGTTGTAAGTTGAGGACCACCCGTATACTTATCACAGCTCAGTCTTATTCATTTTAGTTGAATATAGTTCAAGTATATAGTTCAGTTCATTTGGTTTCATTCCTTTGCAATTATGCATAGAATTTCAGCCTTAATAACAGTTCTGGATAGAAATACGTCCTGTTCCCCACTTGGTTCTTAATTAAGCCCAGCACTTCCAAAAAATCAGCAAATAGTCCATCTTATCTGAACCCAATTAAAAGCAAAATCATAATTATTGGGGGGCAAGAAAGGATCTGACATCTCCCACAAAGCTCACTAAGAAGTTTTCCACACTGCTGCCTGAAGCTACTTGATTCGCATATAAAGACTGGCTGGAAATTAAGCTGACTTAAAAAATAGGCCATCTTAAGGATATGTGGTTGCCATTGATAGGCCATTTATATGATCCCCTGGCCAAAAACTTCCTCCTAAGGCTGGAAGGGAGCTTGGTCTTCTAGCTCAACCCCTTGTCCAAGGCAGGAGTCCTTATACCATCCCAGACAAATGGTTATCCAAACTTTTCTTGAAAACCTCCAGTGATGGAGCACCCATAACTCAGGGAAGCAAGCTGTTCCCTCTATTGATGCAGACTAGGACTGCATTGGCTTTTTTGGCAGCTACAGCACACTGCTGACTCATATCTAAGTGGTGGTCCACCAGGACACCTAGATCCCTCTCACAGGCCTTACTGTTGAGCCAAGTATTGCCTATTCTGTAAATTGGACAACCATTTGTCCAAGACAGTACAAGGATTCATGCCATGGAACAGGGGATTGGACTATAAGACCTACAAGGTCCCTTCCATCCCTATGATTCTATGATATGGTCTTGAGAATATACCCACCATTTTCAAGGAGAAAATCAGAAATTGCTTTGAAATGCTCAACCTCTGGATAGGGAAAAGAAGAGCTATAGAATACATTTAAAGAAATTGTTAAGGATAATGTGAAAAGAGACTGTCAAAAAGATGAAGAAACAGAAGAAAGCAAACTGGATGTTAGAACAAACCATGGAAATTGCCAAGAAGAAAACAAATGGATCACCAAACAAATCAAAGTAGAACTCACTGAACTTGGGTTTCTCACTCAACTTGCAAAAGATCAGGCTTTAATTATCCAACTTTGGACACATTTTGTGATGATTTAGTTCCCTGAATAAATCTATAGTGGTTAAGACCCAGCTTTTCTTCCAGGAATTTTGATCCAGTTGAATGGAGTCTCCTTTCAGTTGCTTGTTGGTTTGTTGGTTTATTTAGATTTATTGGCTATAAATATCCACTGGAGTTGATCCTGTTTGGTTTCCATATCATATTTTACATATTGGATCATTATTTTTTCTAACTCTGTACAGTTATTTTTCTTCTTTGTTTATTGTTTGTTTCTTTATACACTGACCAGAATCATATTGTTTGAATTGGACAGCCCTATTAATCCCTGAAACAGACAGATGAATAGTGGCAATAATATAACTAAGAACTTTATCAGTATTCCTCAGAGATGTGCAATGAACCTGATTCTAACAGTTATTATGTGATGCAGTGGAACCATTGTTCAAAATGAAATAATCCAAATGATTTTATCCTTGAAAAAGCATAGGAACTATTTACAATCAATCTCAAATTTTGTCGGGATGCTGGCAAGAACAAATGGAATTTGCATAATGCATACACAACATCCCTAAGAGGTTTGTGAATGGTTCCTTGCAGTTCTTTGTAATCAGGAGAAAATCTAGCACTTTTTCTCCTTCTCTGATGCTGCGCCATCAGCCTGTGAGATTTCATCATTCTATGTCTCAGCGAGGTCACTGATAGGGAGATTGATCAGGTATGAGAAAAATTCTTGTAAGGTTACTTGGCATCAGGGAAAGAAAAGGGAGTTGTTCAAAACATACCAAATGAGGAACAGATGGACATTTCAACCTTATCTGTTAAATGAGGCCTCTGTCAGTTAGGGAATCTAGGAGAAGAAAATTGCAGTAACTCACAAAGTATCCACCATAATGTATTAATTAATGTTAAGGAGTGCAGTTTTCTTATTTAGTTTCCAGGATTCTATAATCTAACCCTCTATTCCTGGCATTAAACCTGATTAGTAAGACTGTGTGGATTCTTGCTTCTTTGGTTGTGTGTTCCTTGGCCAACAGGGGCTTGACAATCCCCAGAAAGTATGACATCCAGCAAGATACATGAGCCTCTGAAAGCTATCCAAGCTAATATGGTCCTCCTTCTATGAAGGAGAATGTGGTACAACAGTAGAAATCTCATCAAGCAGTAGTCAGTCATAGCAAGGGGACCATTTTCGGGACTCTATGTATCAACCATTTCCTTTCAGGATATAAATCACATTGCAGATATGATTTTGTAATGGGTACGTGCCCTTTTATTGTATTTTCTTTTCTACCCACAACTTGACTATAGATGCAAGTGCCAGTGGAAGAAGACAAACCACATAACCAGTTGCAAGCAAGCAAGCAACCAAATATATTTTAAAAATATATTTTTATAAAATATAAAAATATATTAGTATTGCAACAAAGTTTAAAAAACAGGCATCTGGACTGGATTTTTCTCAAGTCGAAGACGTTTCACCTTTTATCCAAAAGGCTTTCTCAATTAACTTAGTATTGAAAAAAAGGAAAACTCTCTATCCCAGTCATGCTTAATGCAATACAAATAAAATGTTACACATGCATCCATTTAAATCTCTAATTTAGTCCCAAGTACTATCCATCCTTTAAACACACTTAAGAACGATTAGTGTACATCCTGGTGGCTAGCTCTTCATCCCAGCCCTCTCCATAGGCAACAACATCTAATTAGGCAGCAACAATGACAACTGCTCCTACTCTAATTTGGGCAGCCTACTGGATTCTCAACATGGACCCTGCTTAGAACTGAGCTAGTCTTTTTCTAGAAACATTGCAGCACATGGGCCACTGGGAGCCACAGCTGTACAAATGCTAAGTGTAGGCAGTGCGAACATGTCTTCTGCTGGAGACTGTAAGCTCTCCATTCAGCTGAGCCTATTAGACCTCTCTTTCTTGGAGGAAATGAAATAATTAACCATTGGTTCATAAGAACTGGACCAAACCAACTAGGTAACACTTTTGTTCCTATAAAATATGTTTTTGCAGAATGGATCAAAGCAACCTTATCTATCCAAGCTCTCACCCTTGGAAATGTTACAAGTTTTTCAACCTTTCTCCCCTCTCATATCCCAGATTAAGAAAGAGAATTGGCCTTATTTTCCCTCTCAAAAAACAAAAACCTTGCTCTTTAAACATTGCCTCTTCCTGCTGGTTCCACAAATGTTTCCCAAACCCTGGAAAGTCCAAGAACAGCAACAGAACCAGGATAGAGCAGAATTCATTCCAGCAGTCCCACATACCAAACAGTAACATACAGGAAAAAAAGGAGGTTGCAGATGGCAAGTGTCTTCCAGCAATAGTATGCCTGTGTCTCTTAACATGTGGTTCAGGCTTGCCCTGATTTTACAGCATTTACAATCCTGTGAATATTCATCTTGTTCCTGACTTCTCAGTTGTGCAGATGTTTGAAGCTGTCATTGCCCCTCTTGTCTTCTCCCTCCCTTATTCATGGGAGAACTCTTATACCATTCCTGACCCTTGGCTGTGTCCCTATGAAGCTGCAATCATTTTTAGTTATGGGTAATTGGCAGCAGAATACATTTTGTTCTGCACAGTGTTAAAAACGGGTACTTTGTTTTGCCAACTTTTGTGAACTTCCTTTCCCTTCAGTAAAGGAGCACAACATTTGTTTAAGAAAGAAATATTGTCTTCAGTGGGAAATGTATTCCATGTGTGTTATGATTTATATCATGACAGAACTTTCCTAACATACAATCTCTCTCTCTCCCCTTCTGCCTTTTCAAATTCTTTTTTGCACTATTATTATATTAAAAAAGGTATTGTAAGCTGCAGAAATGATAAATGTTGATAATTTGTGTGAAAAATTCCCACAAGCATTTGATTTCCTTCATAAATCTGTAGGAGATGTCAAGCAAGTGGTTTATATATGAAACTTTAGAATAAACACAGCATGTCTAATTGAAAAGTCTATCTTCATCAAACACCCCAAGCACAGCTTAAGAATGAAAGATGAAGGTTTTATTTAATGCAGGCTGTCACTGTTGTCAGGAATACTATTCTTCTATCTCTTTCACCATCCCAGCACTATATTTTCCAAGCACTCTTGGTGAGAGAAATCAAAGATGACAGCTGAAAACCCTGATATCTGTGGAGTGGTTTAACCTTCTTATATTCTGAAGTGTTAATCCTACTGCACTTAGAGGCTGGATTCTTAACTGTATTTGTTGCCTGTAGTTTAACATTTACCTCCTTCAAAATTTACAGCCAGAGAAACAAGCTCACTGGGAGAATGGTTTTTAGGGTGGAAGAGGTCACGGCACAAGGTCATTTAATCACCTGAAGATGAAACCACAAATATCCCAAGAGACAAACATAAAAGGTGAAAAAGAAAAGGAGAAAGTGAGAGATCTTTACAGGAAAAAGATTACCCTCCCATGCATTACAAACTTTCACAATAACTGGTATTTCCCTTGCTGAAGTAAGACTTGGCAGACAAAGGCAAAAGAAAAAAATCCTCTGCCAAATCCACAGGAATTCTCTATCCATGCTAAACTTTCACATCTTTCCATTATAATTAGAGAAATGGCAGGATTGGGGAAGGATGTGTGTGGTGTACTGTGCATGTGTGAATATTAGCACCGCCTCATTGTGGTCAACAGCCCAAAATTTAGAAGGTCGTAATAAAAAAAGATGTTGAGAAATCAGTAAACTGGTCAGTGCTGAGTACTACACAAAGTAGAAGACCAGCAGAAGTTGATACTTCCAAGAATTTTGTTTTCTGCAACTTTTGAGCAGTTGTAACTTGTTGTCTCATCTGTTACCTTAGATGCCCTCAAAAAGCACCCCAGCTGCTGTCATTAAAATATTAGAGAATGAGAGAGTACAGCTTTGGAATATGTATTTTATTTGCAAATATACTCAACAAATAGTACTGGAGCCATTTGGAAACTAGCAGTCTCTGGAACAAGAGACATCTGGAAAATGGTGCATGGGTGAATGGTAAGTACCACCCTTTTTATTATTGTTTAAAGCCAGATTTCCAGCACTTGAATTTTTATAGAATTGTAGTTTCTCTATAACAATATGATACAAATGGGATGCAGCAACTATTTACTTTTTCTTTACGTTCTTCATGCCTAAACACATCCATATGTACACATTCTGGAAAAACTTACAGACTTGTTAATTAACATTTCTGTAGTCAAAGAATAGTTCCATTATCTTCACTCCAAGATAATAATTATAAAAACTCTAGCTAAGAACATAACTAAGAAGTTATGAAACAGATCCAACCGTGCAGACTAGCAATATATTTACACTTTAAGCATTTTGTAAACACCATGAAACTATGTCTAAAGAGAGGTATAAAAACATACCAAATAAATTTAATTAATAAAGTTATTCATCAAAATCTTTTTTTTAAATTAAGAATGTAATTGAACTTCTAAGTTCTCTAAAATTTAAATTTACTGCTTGATCAGAAAAGTTGGCTTGCAATTGAAATTTAGAAACAAGCACAGCAATAAAACCAAATTCTTAACTTGTATCACCATTCACATTGTTCTTAATTCTCTCAACTTTCTATTAATTATCTGATATCAACTGTACATTTTCTCTAGTTTTGTTTACCATCCAGAATCTATTGGAGTTGGGTGGCCAATAAATTTAAATAAATAAAATAAATGTCAGCTGTCAGCATCCTCACTGCTAGACTTTCTCTAGGATGACCTTACTGAGATCAAATTCTCTTTAGAACCCTGTTTAAATTATCTATGATTTTGCATTATATTGTCATAAGTTTGCTTTCTACTGTACATTCTGACTTCTTTTAAAAGAGAACAAGAATGAAGAATAATAAGTTCCCTAAATGCTTCTGTAACAATGTCATTATAACCTAACATGATGATGCCCATGCTGTCATCTGCCTCTCCCCCCCTCACTTCCCCTTGTGGACCCACCTGCAATTATTATTTCCAAGTCATAATATACATAAATATATCAGATAATAGTATATTGGTCTAATTTGTTAGCAATATCTCAAATCATTTTAATTACATCAAAGTATTTCCACATACGTTATCATTGCCTGTATAAATATCTCTGGGGGATCCATTATAGAATATAGTTCTTTGAAATATTAGCATGTCTTTATATACATATCTGTGAAGCTCCCAAATTTATACAATTTCCTTTTTTACTTTTCTCCTGTTCTTGTTGTTTTCAGTCTTTTAATTTTCTTATTACTGATGCATGTTCATTTCATTTTAAAATTGTAAACTGGATTCAGAACTAATGACTGATTATTGCATGTACTTTGTAATAGGAGACAAGTAAGCTTCTGCGTAAGGGACAATGAAATTTCTATAGCATTATTAAGGAAGCAAAATACTTCACTGTAGTATAATTTTTGTTTTTTGTTTTATTTTGAAATCACAAGTAGCTTATGGCCCGCTCTGACACAGTGTACATCTAAGCTGCTCTGCTTACCTCCTTCTATAAATCTAAGAGACTTTTCTTCATGTGCCAATCTACATTCTCTTATGGCAGCCAAAGATGAAAAACAAAGGGAAAGAACCAGAATGTTGTGACTTCACAAAGAAGGGAGGAGCTGGTGAAGTAATGATGTTGGTTGGCCTTCAAAAGAAAAATCGACTTAAAAATATGATCCTACGGGAAGGGCAAAGTTTCTAAAGGAAGTATAAATCTTTAATAAGATTGCTTTATTGTTTTAAAAAACAGCTGCTTGAATAGGTAAAACAATAATGCCATTTGCCGTAGGGCAGAAATGATAGAAAAAGGAAGTTTCTTGTATTGCCTGTTCTTGAGCATCATCCAACTCTTAACTCCATTCACAGGAGCTTGACCAGGACCTTTGTTCACCTTTCCATTTTCAGATCAAACCCAAGCTGCTAAAAAAAACCTGAATTCCCTGCATTGCATGTGCTCCATCTTCAACTTGGTTGCTCACTCAGCCTATTGAAAGTTAGCTACTGGTAGCCTGTCTGAACGTTCCCCAGTGCACTGGAAGGCCTGATAGAGACTAATGTCATGACAATAGTAGTCGGGTTCTTTTCAGAAATGTGAACACAGGAGGAAGTCCAAAGTGAAGATAAAAGGATGGGGTAGCATTTGATGAGGGCAGAGTTACAGCTGCACCACTTCCATTTGATACTGTAATTTATACTGTGACCTGTCGATTAACCCTGCCTCCCCCTTCTGCCTGCATGCTCTTCGAGATGCGCTTACTGCAGCAGTTCAGGTGCGGCTGAATAGCCTCTGTCATTGTCCTGGCCTGCCGTGAATTTTCTCAGTTCAGTGCTACCCCTTGAATGACACTCTGTCATTATACCATATTTAGGTAATGAGATATGTAATTTAGCTTTGTTCTGTTGCAAGTCAATCCAGGCTTGCATGCATTGAGATAGGTAATAAAATAGGTGTGTGGATATAAAAAGCCTGAATAAGCATATTATGCAGTATAATTTCACAAGCCAAAACTGATGAAAGAATGGGAGCTACAAAAGCCTTAGCCACTTCAATGCCTGACAATGAGAACTGTCATTAAGAGCAGTAAAAGAGCCAGATTATGGCTTGCCAGAGATACCTATGTGGCCCATGATCAATCAGTCCCCTTTTGCTATGGAAGCTGGTCTATATGAATGGTATTTGAAGATGAGTGCATTCTTATTAACAGCCTCTATCCCATCAGCCCTGAAGTACAACGTGTAGGAAATGGCTTTGCCCATCTATCACCAGCATTTCCCAAAATAGCATTGTATAGGGCTTTGCTTCTTTGTACGGTATGGCTGTCATCTTATCATAATTGTTCCTTCTGGACATTGTTTGAAACTTCAGCCATCTGTTTATCACACCCGACCTCATCCTCTAAGGAATGAATGTAACTGATACATCTGGCAGTAGAGATAATAAGTCAGAATCACCCAGTGGCCAAATTAGCACATGTTCCTTGAATCCAAACAGTTTTATCATTAGGAAGAGATCATCAAGGTTTAAGCTAGATGGAACATAGCATTTAAAGGAAAACAAAAGGGTCACTGAAAAACATTTTGGAATTATAGGAGTGTATCAATAGATTATTACACAGTAAAGGGTATTTAAAAACACACACACAATGTGCACGTGAAAATATATGAAAGAATGACCTGATCACTTAATTTGTGTATAAATTGCATTGCTGAACTAAATCCTGATTTGCTTAACCATGGTTCATTGAATAATTGAACATAGCTGATTGGGTTGAGGCATTATATTAAATTATGTTACCTACAAATCACAATAGATGCACACAACATTTTAAGCCAAAATGCAAACCAAATTGCAATTTAGAGATCTGTGAAGTCTGAACTCAGTGGATGATAGAACTCAAATACAGTGTTAAGCCATCATTTTAATCATAGTTTCTTGAATAAACCATAGCTAGCTGGATTGAGAGTCATCCTAAAATATTTACCATTTATTTAAATTAAGAATGCGAAATCACAATGTGATTTGTCTGGTTATGGTTTTTAGTGTGGAATATCCTATTTTCATGTGTAAGATTACAGTAAATTGATTAAATCACTTCTCCATTCTTAAGAAATATATCAGTTGAGATTTACAGCACAGTTCCTATTTCAACATAGCTTGAAGAGTTGCCATCACATTTTTATTGTAAGCCGCCGAGAGTTGCTTTGAATTCAGAAGCATTTAAATTTAATAAATAAATAAAATGAAAATAAATTGTGCTTAAAACAGTTTTTGTGGGAAAGAGAATTTTTTTAATTGTGTGAAGCAGCCAAGGAATTCCAAGGAAAGGAAAAGCAGTTTCTCATGGGCTCCTGAAATATCTCAGTTAAGCACTACACCTTCCTACATATATCATTATTAGAGCTGGCTTTTTTTCCCCTTCCATACTGCTACCTGATTCATCAAAGGCATGTGAAATTGATACAATATGGTTTAAATCAGAAGGATCAACTGAATATGATAAGAGAGATACAAAAAACTATGCTGTAAGCAATATCTTAACAAATAGGGTGGTTTTCAGAGAATTTATCATGATCCTCTTTTCTCTTTCATAGATTTTGAAAACAGGGAGAAGTAGTACCATAAAGATGCTTGACTAGGGAAATGCTTATACTGAAAGCCACAACAGCTGAAAGTAGCTGTCAGAATGGAAGTAATATATAAAGGCATTTTTACTCTTGAGGATTATTCTGCACTGATTCAAAAAAGTTCAAAATGTCTGTGTGGAGACAAATAATTTCCAGCATAGTTACAGTGTAGTTGAATTGACTAAGTAGCTGCAGATGGTTTGCTTTTTGAATCAGAATGGCTCTAATTCCCCATGAAATTCCCAAATTCTCCTGAGCTGCATCTTCTGTTAGAGAAAGGCAAGCTTTATAGCTCTTCAGCTTCTCCTCAATAGCTAAAAGTGAGCAGGATTATCAGTGTCCCCCCTTCAGTAGGACAGGGTTACTGAAAGCATAAGATGTTTGCCTGTGGAGTCCTAGATGCTCTCTGAGCTTGATTGTTTTTCTGCAGATGTTTCATTACCAAACTAGGTAATGTCATCAGTGCACTGTTTGTTTTATAAACCTTCCTTCCAGACGGTAAAGGAGAGGGAACTTCTGTGCTTTAGTCGATTCTCAGTCATCCAGGTAGAAATATCTGGAGTTGAGTCATGGCAACTGGATTTCTTTTCTTGTTCGTTTGAGATGTTTCACTGCTTATCCAAGCAGCTTCTTCATTCTAAGCAGCGAAACGTCTTGAACCAACAAGAAAAGAAGTCCAGTTGCCATGACTTATGTGCTCCAGCAGAGCACAGCCCTTTGATCTCAGCATTTCACTCAGCAGCTCGACTCACAACAGCCTTAAACTGTTTCTGTAAATTTTGGGAATGTCAGTGGCAATGTGGAAATGCCATGAGACTATTCTTGGAGAAAGAGCCAGATGCTGTGGGAGAGCAAGGACAGAATTAGATGGTGTTTTATATGCCAACAGCTGGAAGAAATCAGAGGGGGGATCTGAGGCAACAGGAGATACTTAGAGAATATATTGAAGGTTTCGTTTGGATGAGTTTAGAATTACGATGATCTCTTCATAATATTCCTGAAGTGGCTGAGGAAGTTGTTAGGTTAATAAATGTATTTAACACCTGACCATCTTGAATATAGAACAAATACATCCCACAGGTTGTGTCTGTCATCTTGCAACCCAGAACAGAAACATTCTAATGAGAGGGAAAGTGAAATCTATTATTGCTGCAAGAATATTTTTACATAAGCAGTTGAAGAACAAAAAGAAGAAGAAAGCTAGAGAAAGTGACTTTGTTCTATTGGTGTTTGGTTTACATCTGCCGCTAGCCCTGTTTAGCCACCCCTCTTAGCTCCCATAAAACGACAGATGAAAAGATTCAGTGATCTTATCACTTAGACTCAGACTTTGATCCATGCCGGATGTAACTACCTTCAGGGATTCCTTGCCTTTGATAATTTGAGTTTATCACCCTTTGTCATTTTGACCTACCAGCTTAAATGAAGACAGCAGGGAAATACTTGGGATTCCAGGAGTTTAAACAAATAGAGGAATTTGTCAGGTATTCAAAGTCAATTTTGTCCTTTAGAAGAAAAAGAATATTGCCCCAAGTGCTGAAACACTACTACTGCTGGAAAAGAAAATCAACATCTAATATCAGACAAAATCATTCAGTGGATGTAATTTGTTTCAGTCAGTGGAGTAGATATTTTTTAAATGTGACATCCTAAGAACTCAGTTTATGTAAGCCAGAGGAAGACAGATGGAAAACATGCCAAGGAGTTATCGAAAGAATGAGTTAACAAAGTAGCACATCTTCATAATGCACACACTTACCTAGCAAAACACAGACAACAAAATGGCATGGCATCAATAATAATAATATATTAAATTTATATGCTGCCTAATTCCCATTAACTCTGAGTGGTCATCTTTCTATTAAGTAATATAAAGTGGAATTTTAATTCAAATGTGAGCTCCTCTTCTACTGATGCCAATATCTCTTTACCTTGTTTACTCTTTAGTCCTTACTTACGCCATATTGATGACTTCATTTGCATCCACAGCACAGAATAGGGAATGGATAGGGAAGTAGGCTACCACATAGCTACCAGAGGCCTTGTACCATTCGAATCACAGATGCACCGCATGTATAACATGTACAAATATGCATGAAAGGCTATCATGGATGTTTTGCAGTGAGCCACAAATTATTATTACTATAGGCAATGGGAAAACCAGTAAATCAAGCTATGAAATCTTCAGGTCTCACAAAAAAGGAGATGACTGGCAAGTACTAGAAGTAATTCTTTTAAAATAATTTCTATGGATTATCTATATTTTTCTAAAGATTTCTAAAGGTCCAATGAATCACATACACCAAGGAAGTAAGAGATGGTAAACTACAGCAGAAATAAATAGCTCCTCCTACTTAGCCATTCCCACCAAGAAGGGGAAGAAGAAGATCACCTGAAGTTTAAACAGGTTAATTATGTTTTTCCTCTCCATTTACACAGAGATGTGAAGTAGTCATCCAAAGAATAAGCCAGGTATCTGCTCCTTGGCAGGAAAATCCTTTTAAGTACTTAAGGATATCTTTAAGTTGGAGTCATTAAGATTAGTTCTTCACAGTTTAATGTTAAACTAAAAAAGGTAGATAATGAAATGATTCTGGAGACAAACAGAACACCTACTAGGAATGGGACACAAAGAGCTCCATGTTCTCAAAATATTTAGAAAAAGAGTTAACATTGTTTCCATCCTTTCATCATACTTTTCAAAGCCAAGCCGGCTTCTTTTATCTGATCAGAAATATTTAAATCATTACAAAACATAATGTCTATTTGGGGATGACGGGATCTTACCAAGTCAGACATACCTGCATGTTTATAGACCACAGCTAACTATTTCCATCTATTGTTTTACTGAATGCCTTTGGAAGGTGAAGGAAGTTGCTGCTTCATTTCAGAATTACAAAAATGCAAGCAATCTGAAATTAGCCATCTGGACTTTCTCTCCAAGCATGGTTGTTATACACTTACAACTTTGAACAGTCAGAGCTCTGATATTTATTAAAACAATTTGCTCTTCCTGAATTCATTCATTCATGTTCATGTAGTGATTTAATTTTATCCTACTCCACCCAAACAATATTGTGTTGAGACAGTACCCCCTTACGGACTGGGGCAAAGCTACAAGGAGAGCTCAATAAAGCAATATAGATTAGCACTACAGGAAAAATGGTGATTATTCCGCGAGCTGCACTGGTTACCGGTTTGCTTCCAGGTGCAATTCAAGGTGCTAACATTGACCTTCAAAGCCCTTCATGGCATGGGACCAGGCTATCTGAGGAACCGTGTCA
>JANHZU010009327.1:0-43909 GCA_032468055.1 Acrochordus granulatus | reverse complement strand
GACAGGGGGGCCTGGCGTAATGTAGTCCATGGGGTCGTGAAGAGTCGGACACGACTGCGCGACTGAACAACAACAATGCCAATAATTAATAAATGTTTATTAGGAGTGAAATTCTGTTTACAGTAGTATGCTTCTGAAGTTGCTATACTCTTCCTTTAAGCAAATGGGGAAAATTGGATGGTGCAGCTGGTCTAAATTGTGGAGTTCTTGGTGCTTTCTGAACTTGGTTGTTTGCTTGCAGATGTTGTTGCCATGTAATTGAGTAATGAAATATCTGCAAGCAAACAACCAAACTCAGAGATCACCAAGAACTCAACAGTTCAATCTTGATATTTTTCTTCTATTAGTCTAAATTAGTATGTCTAATATGATTCCAGTGAGAAAAACTGAGTAAAATTAATTTAGATTATTTTGTAAATTTAAAGAAAATAACATTATTTTCATGAATATGTTATGAAGTTGTAAAATAGGAAGAAAACTTTTTGAGAGTGAAAATATCTATTGTGAGCCATGTGAGTAGAGTGGGACTATCACCTTCCTTGGGACTTGCAGAGAGCCACATGATATTAATTACGTGTCACTAAAATGATAGATTATTTGATGCAAGCAATTTTGTCAAGAAGCTTCTGAATATCTTCCCTTTTAATTTAGGAATGGTTCTAAATTAAAAACATCTGCATCAAGGAAATTTTGGGATATATGAATTGTGAGAACAACTCAGAAAACAGAAAGATATAACACTATTTTGGCAGTATAATTAGTAGTGGGTTGAACTACAGAACAGTATGATGGCATGTCTAGTAATCTGAGATGCTTCTACATAAGCTCCAAAGGGATGGTGAATCACATTTCCTGTTTATTTTTATTTCTGTGGAGGAGTAGAAAATAGTTACTCACTATTATTGCTCCCCCACTGCATTTGTGCTCTTTGTGGAGCAGTATACAAGGGGTCAATGCCAATGAAGGCTCAAAAGCTGTGAATTCATTTTTTATGCAAAGCTTGAAATTGTACCTTTATAATGGGGTATCCTGCTTGCAAGCGAACAGAGGTCTGGGAATGAGGTTCCCTAAGGAGTATTCTAGATTCTGCATTCATAATATCTCACCATCCTCCTACTTCTCCAGAAAAAAGTCTGTTTGATACCCTGCAACAAATTACTTTATTTCAGAGTGTGGTGAAGGGAATGCATTAGTTTCCTGGTAAGCAAGCTATAAGTGCTTGCAGGCTTTGAGCTAGTTAAGCTTAAAGGCTGCTCTGTCCAAAGGGCAGAGATGTGGGTGAAAGAAGATGGTGGAGGGAGATGGCAAATACCAGAGGAGGACCACTACAAAGCAAAACCTGCAGAAGAAGTGCCTGCTGGAATTATCTTTAACAAGGCTTGTATAAACAGACTTCCTGACTCTTCTATGCTGCCTGGCACAGAATAGAGCTGCTTCCTCATATTAGAAGCCTTACTTAGAAAAAAAGCAGGAGCCAGAGACTTCCCCAAGGAGAGAATAGCCTTTATGCTGAGGCTAGAATGCCCATTGAGTCTGTTAGTTACACTGATCCTCTTTTTCATAGAAAAAAATAAAGGGCAAACTTGAAAAGGGGGCAAATCTAAAATAAGTCCATAAGGATAAAAAAAATTGTTTATAATTTTGCTTTACAATGGAAAATTCAAGAGCAAAGCTGAGAAAATAAATAATCTAAAAACAGCTTTGTGAAATAAAGAACTGTCCTTTATAATAAAGGATGTGTGGTCACCGTTCTCTTGGTGCAAAGAGGATAACAAGTCTCAAACTGCTGCATCTTAACACATTTTTTTCCTTTGCTTTGATATTTTATTTTGAGAAAGTACTTTTAGTTCCTGATTTGGATTGCTGATCCTCCCAAAAGTCTGCTTTTGTTTTCAACTCCAGCCCAGAATGCTTAAGAGTCTAAGGAGAATGAACTGTACCAGGTTTTTTACATCTTTGAGAAAATCCAGTGTTTGCTTTCTGTGATTCAAGTTGTCCCAGAAAGCTGGTTCAGCCCTGTGTGCAACACCCAAAGAAAACATACGCCGAGAGAGAGATTTGCAAAGACTTTATTCTGTGCAGAAGAATGGACACAGGGATCATTGCCACTAGATCTGTGCAAAGGCCACACCTTCAGCAATACTGTTTTTAGACATACTGTTCCATAAACTCACCTTAAGCCAACCTTCTATAGCTCATCCTATGATTTCATCAATATTGCCTAGCTTTAACCAATATTGTTTAGCTTACATTGGCAGTATCTAGCAGCAATTAGCATATTGCCCCCTTATTTCCTATCCTAATCAGCACATCTATTCTCAGTTTCTCTTTGCCCACAGTGTCAACTTCCTTTATGACATGTCTGCTAAGCAAATTATATTTTAGCATAATCATCAAGTATATATGACCCCCAGATTTTCTCTTATTGCGCAGTGGCCTTGTCCTATAGCTATATTTGGAATTTTCTTAGGGTGGTACTAACTCGGCTATTTCATTACTCCTTATGCAATAGAAATCACCTACAGAGATTAGGTTAATACAGAAACCAGATTTCTAGGGGTGAGGGTCTTTTAACCTTTCCTTCAATGTCAGCTCCCTACCTCTGGCTACTAGGGACTTTGCCATATAGAGAAGAGCTTTAATATCTCCATGAAACTGGTTGAAGTTGAATGAGATGAGTGGTTGATATTATCAATATGCTGATGACACACCTCAGAAGTGCTGATCCAGTGCCTGGAGCCTGTCAGGTATGAACAGAAAAGAGCAAACTCTAAGTTTAATAAATAAAATAATCCCAGTCTTTTAAAATGTATATTAAGATTGAAGAATTAATTAAAACAAAAGAAAATAGGAGAAAAGGAAAAGGAAATTTTCTTCAGGCTTTAACTCAGTAGCGACTTTTCCGAGGACTAATACGCATCAAAACTTGTACAGTTAGGTACAATGAAGGTAGAACGAAATCATCATCAGAATACCGAAAGCACAACTCAAATAAATCCATAAAATGACAAAAACATTATAAGTCACATTTGACTTCATTGTGCTCTATCCCAGTTTTCTTCTAATTATCCAGCCTTTCTCCAAGTTGGGACAGTTTTCCTGGCGTCTGTCAGGAGAGAGGAAGACGTCTCTCCTTCCAATATGAAACACAAAATAACAAAGACAAAATTGTGGTGGGCAGAGGGAGGGCGCCTTAAAAAACATATATGCACGAGAGCCAGTTTGGTCTAGTGCTTAAGTCACCAGGCTAGAAACCAGGAGATCGTGAGTTCTAGTCCTGCCTTAGCCACGAAAGCCAGCTGGGTGACTTTGGGCCAGCCGCTCTCTCTCAGCCCAACCCACCCGAAAGGGTTATTGTAGCGGGGAAAATGGGAGCAGGAAGGAGTATATGTAATTCTCGACTTACAATCAGTCGCTTGGTAACGACTTGGACTTACAACGGCCCCCACAAAGGGACTTATAACCTGGAGTCAGAGTTCCAATGTCCGCTCCCTCCCGCGCTCACATGATCGCATTTTGAGTGCTCAACAATTGGCTCACATTTATGGCCATTTGCTGTGTTCCGTGGTCACGTGACTGCAATTTACAACATTTTTTGTCAGAAACTGGCATTTGTTTTCAACCAAAAATGGCTCACTGCAGACTTTGCTTAAGGTTTGCTTTATAATTTCAACATTTGCTTAATAACCACCACAAAAAAAAACTTAAAATCAGATGTGGTCATGTGATGACCCACTTCATGACTGGCTCGACTTACACCCGTAATTCTGGGCTCAATTATGATCATAAGTCAAGGACTACCTGTATTGGGTACATTTGCTGCCTTGAGTTATTTGCTGCTGAGAGCACATTAACAGAAGAGATCCTGGCTACAATATTTGTTCAGCTCAGTTCTCTGTGAAGCCCTTTAGGCAGAATAAAAAATCTAATAAAAAAAATGAAAAAGGCAGAATAAAAAATCCTTTAAAAAGGCAACAAACAGTAAATAAGATGCGAGGCGAACATTTTGATGTTCAACACAGCTAGTAAAAAAATTAAGACCACACAAAGAGCGAAGAGAAAGGAGAACCCATCTTAAAAACAGTGGCTAATTCTGGGCTGAACTCGGGTCATAAGCCGAGGACTACCTGCGTGAGGTAAATTTGCTGCCTTGAGTTATTCATAAAAATAATAAAGGAGAACAATAAAAAAACTTTTAAAAAGGCATCAAACAAATAAAAGGTGGACACGTTGTTGATCAGCACGAACAATAAAATAAGGATGTAAAACGGCAAAGAGAATGTCGAGTCAGTGTTAAAAAAGTGTGTCTGTGCGTGCGTGTGTGTGTGTGCAGAGTCGGAATTCCTTGCGCTGGAATGAGGATCTCCATCCCGCCTCGTTCTTTCCTGCTGAAACCGACCCGAGCCGAAAGCGCCCCGCACCCGCCCGCCCGTAATATCGACGGAGTTCAGGCAACCTCCCAACCTCTTTTCTGCGGCCCTTCAAGCCCCTCAGATGCTGCAAAAAATTAGTCACGTGACTTCCTGACATTCTGAAGTAGGGATGAACTAAATAAGGTGAAAGCTCCAAACGGCCTTTCACATTTTACGAAACGGGGAGGGAGAAATTCTTACTCCCGGCAAGGACAACAGGATTATGGCTTCACGTTCGTTGCCCACGACAACTCCTGGTCCACCTACACAACGCCAGACCCTTAAAAAGATGCCGACCTGCGGTTTGAATGATTGGCAACGGCCCGCATCGCTTCTTGTGCTACTTCCGTGCTTCATCTCTTTTCCCCCTCGCAGCTTTGAGCTTTGGAGAAGTACCCTGAAGGTTTAGATCGCCGTCCTTCCCCTTCCCTTTTCTCCCCGAGGAGCTTGGAGAGGAAGGAATGTTTGGCAGCTCTCTTTTGCTCTCTGCTACCAGCCGGACGCTTTGCAGCCACTGCTTGGAGCTCCTTATTGATAATTTGGATTTACAGGTCCAGATCCGCCATTCGCCTTGGCGCGGAGTTTTAAAACAAAAACGAAATGCGATGTTCTCCAAACCCTTAGATATTAAGGTTTCGTAGACTTATCACCGCTCTCTTCTGGTCCCTTGGTTTTGCTCGATGCATTTTGAATGAATCCAGGCATCAGTGGTGCCTTTTATTTCTTTATTAGGATCTGACACTCTCAGGCAGTTATAAAGGAGTGCTCCCTTGACACGCTCAGTCACAAAAACCATCAAAGCGAAAGGGGAATGCGTGCTATTCACATATTTCTAAGGTGAAATACAACTAATACAAGATCAATTTCCATCTGATACAAATCCCAGGCGCCGATTAATGAGTTCTCTCACTTAAAGTGTTTTTCTGCTTTCTGTACACAGATCAGCTCTTGCTGATGAAACAAACAAATGCCAGCATAGGGAAGTAACACAATCAAGTCACCAAGTAGCATGAGCAGAACACGATAAAATACGATAAAAATGTTATGTGAAATCACCTTTGCCTTTTTAGCGGAATTTTGATTAACATCAAAATAACAAATTTGCTATAGGTCCTACTTTAAGTACAAATTTAATTTTGTTCAAGACATCTCAAAAGTATATTTAAATCAATTTTCCATCCTCTTTAATTTCATAGCTGGTCTTAATAGACATTATGCCATCTAATTTACCTCATTCTTGTCTTAACACTTTAACAATCCTCAGTCATCCAGGAAGTAATATATCAGGAGGCTTCTAAATCTTGGCATCTGGACATTAATTTTTGATGTTAATGGAAGCTTTCCGCCTTATCTCAAGACTTTCCTCAGCCATGGGGTGTCCAGAGAAGGATAAAAGTAAATAGAAATACAATGACTCATCCCCCCAACTCTTCCGGTTGCATTCAGCCTTAGTCCAAAGGCCTTCATGGTGCCTTGTTACATTTCATGAGGAAGGTTACAGTATAGTGTTTGTATTGTAGCTGTTCAGCCGCGCAGTCGTGTCTGACTCTTGCGACCCCATGGAGTGCAACATGCCAGGCCTCCCTGTCCTGCACTGCCTCTCAGAGTCCACCCAAATACACACTCATTGCATCCACAATGCTACCTAACCATCTCATCCTCTGCCATCCCCTTCTCCTTTTACCTTCAACCTTTCCCAGCATCAGTCTTTTCCAATGAGTCCTCTCTGCATAGGTGGCCAAATTATTTGAGCTTCAGCCTCAGTATCTGTCCTTCCAACAAAGGTGTTTATGTAGTTACTGGTAATAACCAAGAGATGGCACTAATATCCTGTTATTGAGCAACAGAATCCCAAAATACACCAGAGATTTGGAAAAGCTAAGAATTCCTCCTTATTCTGGAGTAATAGAAGATGGAAAGACCACATCTTTATTAAAAGTGTATAAATGGCCCATTTTTTGTTCCTCCAGGTGTTAACACACTTGCTTTGATCATTCATTGGGAGAGGCCAATTCCACATAAGCTTAGAATCGAAAAATCCCTCATTCCCCTTAGTGGTCTTTTAGAGGTTTCATCAAATAGTAGCATATAACCAACCTTGTCTGGGCTTGGAAGCTAAGCAGAATTGGACTTAATACTTGGATGGGAAACTTTCAGATAATACAGTATATGACTAGATTGGGAAATAGGAAAAATCTCACAAGGTAGCAATGGCAAACAAGTTCCATACTGTTGCCAAGAAAACCATAACAGGTCATGAAATTGTCAGGAGTTGAGCCTGACTGAAGAATATTTCACCTTCATTTTAGCAAAAGATGAGTTTTCTTTTCCTCAGTTTACCAGTCCAACCACATACTTTGCTTGACGTGCCTTCAAAGCCTGAGAAGGGGGCAGGATCCAGCCAGTGCCAGAGCTGGCTCAAGAATTTTGCTATCTGCTGTCTAAAAGCAAAGGTGAATGTTCCCATCAAATCAAGATACATGAAACTGATCGCCTTAATTTTGTGACTGTAACCCAAAAACACTTTTTTGAAGGAGCTGATACGTAAAAATATAATAATAAATTAACAATTTGCTGTCCTTTTATAATAGCTAAAAAATGTACAAACTATGCAGTCATTCCACTGAGTCTGATTTAAGAATGCTAACATTACAGTGATGTGCATCTGATTCTTATTGAATGAACATTTAACTTGCATTTTCAGTAAGAAAATTGGGAGTGGGAAGTGAGGGAATGTCATCTTACTGATTAATGTTTAGATTAGAAATCTCTTTCTGGGCAATATCCAAAACTTTATTTCTCCCAGGAATTGAAAATGGGTCATGGAATATTTTAATGTTAAATGTGATGATGGTTGAGAAGTGGGCCATGGCTTGGGAGTAGGTTCCTCTTCTTCTGCATAAAATCTTCAAATCCATTATTTAGTTGCTGTATGGACAATTCTATGTCATCTCTTGGGAACAATGCAGAACCGTTTCTCCTTCTGCTGGGATTTCTTTTTAATGTTTGCTTACTTCCTAGTTTATTTGACAGCCTGTTATTCCCAGGAGATTTTCTATTTAAATTCTAATCAGGCCTGATCCTGTTTAACTTCTGAGCTCACAAAAGATTGGCCAGATGAAACTTCCACTTTTTCTAAGGCTGTATTTTAATTTGTGGTAGCACAAGAAAGTGTGGGCAGAATTTATTTAGGAAATGTTAAATGCTGTCTCAATCCAGTCAGCCTCAATTGCCATAGATCCAGATGCAGGGCTGGGGGCACTAAAATAAAAGGAAAATGGTGCTGCACTGGCTGCATAACATAAAGAGAATCGTAGCATGTGTAGTGGAGGCTACTGGACTAACAGGAGCATTGTAAAAAGTGTATCAATGGACATCTCAGGATGGTTGTGCTGGGCATCTTCCTCACAATGCTGACTGTTAGATCTCAGCTCAAGTAAGAACTTTTGACTTTTACAAAAGGAAACTTGACCAAGGAAACAGGCTGTGTAGCACCATTGTAAACAGCTATACCTTGTTCTTACACTTTCATAAGCTTGTAATTAAAAATAAGATACATTTACATCTTCCTTTTTTTGGTTTTCCTATTTTTTTTCTTCTGTTCAGTGGTGTCCATTTCTCAGAGACTGCCTGAACAAGTCCCTGAAGTTTTCTTGACAAGGTTTTTTAGAAATGGTTTGTCATTGTCTCTGTTTCTGGGAGAAAGTAACTGGCCCAAGATCATCCAGATGGCTTTGTGCCAAAGATGGAACCAGAACTCCCAGTCTCCCAGTTTCTAGCCTGATGCCATAATCACCACACCAAGCTGGCTCTCTTAAAAGCTTTTCTTATAATATGGCAGATTTCTTTATATGTTCACTTTCCAGTTGCATCTTTTATGTCCAATATTTCTGGTGTTTTCACTGGTGCATTTATTTGTTTCAACAAGACACATGTAAGTCCTGGTTAAAATCAATGTTTACAAAGGGATCTCCGGGAGAACCCAGAAAATTATATGGAGGTTAGATTAATCTTGTTTTTTGTTGCAAAACTGATTACAGAAAAAAAAATACCGAGCATTTACAGTAAATGTTTTGGGTTGAAGAGTCACTGTGGCATCTACTGAGATCAGTCTTGTTCTTAATTCACTTTTAATTATTGGAGAGAATCAACAGGATGCATTTCAGTTTCCAAACGGATTTCCACAGTTCTTTAGTAAACTTTGCAATAAACTATGTGTTTGCTGGATAAGGCAGGACAATATAAACTGCAATCCTCCCACTCTAGGACTACTATATATCTTCAAAATTTGGAAGCAAACTGCTGAAAATAATTGATACATTTACCACATTAAAAATACATTTTAAATACAATTTTATCCTTCACTGATTTAACATTAGTGTCTAACTGATTTATTTTCTCCAAACCAGGGATTATTTCAGTCATGCAACCCTATCAGCAAATGCCTGTCCAAACTTGGGATAATAGGGGTTTCAAGAATATATTTCAGAGAGCAGAAATAAATTGAGAATTATAAAAGAACAAAAGAAATTACTCATCTCCAGGATATAAACCATGCGGTTTCCCAAGGGTAAGTATTGGGATCTAGAGTTAGGTTAAGCAGTAAAGAGGCAAAATTTTCCATTGACAAAAGCTACGTGTAGAAGAGTTTTTTTTTCTTGCTGAGAAAATATCCACCTTCTTAGAGTTCACAAGTTTTCACCATACCATTTCCCTCAACATGTACTAACTGTCGCAACATATACTGAAGGCCCCCAACTGATGTTTTTAAAAGATTGGGTAAATGAAGGATACCTAAAAGGGTTAGGATTCTTTTGTTGGTGAAACTTTATTTCTAGGGCAGAATGCCCCTGACTAATTAATGAATAGGAATAATAATTAATAGGAATAGCATGAGGAGAGCCCTACTCATCCTGTTTGCAGACTTTTCAAAGATACTTTATGGATCATTATGAGAAACAAAATAAGAATATTTCTTATTGCTTGTGTACTCATTGCCACAAAATATGTGTAAGTCCCAAATGCATCTATCTATCTTATGCTAAATCATAAAATACTTACGATTCCTATACTTTGTACTTTCATATTTTCATATTTAACATTGTAATACAATTTTAAAAATAAGAAGTTAAAGTTATGTTGGCAGACAAGTCTTTCAAGGCTTTTCCAGTAGATACAAGTAGCCCTCATTCACTTAGCAATGTTCAAAGTTATAAAGGCACTAAAAAGTGATTTATGACTGGTCCTTGCACATATGACTGTCACAGCATCCCCATGGGCACGTGATCAAAATTGATTGGCAATTGAATGCCATTTGCAACCTTTCTAGCCAACTTCCAACAAGCAAAGTTAATGGAGGGAGCTGGATTTGCTTAATGACTGCATGATTCATTTAACAACTGCTTTGATTTGCTTATCAATCATAGTAAGAAAAGCTTGTAAAATTGGAAGTGATTCACTTAACAACAGCCTTACTTAGCAACAGAAATTCTGGTCCCAATTGTGGTCATAAGTTGAGGTCCCATAAGCTGCCACTAGTCAGGCTGAATCTCCTGACACATTTAATTCAAATTAAGGAATTTTGAGCCTTTCTACCAACACCTTATTTCTTCAGCTCAAACCTAGGAAAGATGGAAACAATCTTCCTGCCTATAGCCAGAAATACAGAATTTAACAACT
This sequence comes from Acrochordus granulatus, assembly GCA_032468055.1. Classification (NCBI taxonomy): domain Eukaryota; kingdom Metazoa; phylum Chordata; class Lepidosauria; order Squamata; family Acrochordidae; genus Acrochordus; species Acrochordus granulatus. The sequence continues at coordinate 33,818 of JANHZU010009327.1, read as the reverse complement.
CTTGTGCCAGCCCTGAAGCACAAGGGGCAATTGTCCAGCTGTGAAGTCTTCCACACGGGAAAATGTTTAATGAGAAATTGAGTTATTCAACCAATGAAGTCAAATGTCTAGACATAAAAAGGAATTTATTTGCAAAAGGAGAAATACAGGAAAATCAGAGGAAGGCAACAATCACACATACAGCTTCAGTCTAGCTCATATGAATCCTTGAATAAGATTCTTGGAATAAAATTATTTGGTTTCAGGACATATTTATGGTTAACCGCAGAGAGTAAAATTAGAAAGAGGTCATCTGGGTCTCCAGCTTAGGTGCTAATAAGCAGGAACATTCTGATGCCTCTTCAGTGCTCCTCAGTTTGATAAAATATGGAGGGCAATAGGGATGTAAAACTACGTACTTGGATCAGAAACGGATGGAGCATGGACAAGCTTGCTTTATCTTTTAACATCTCCTTAAAAAGCCACACCCTCTCCTGGGCTTTTATGGTCATCAGTCAGTCCTAAGAAATTATTTATTTCAGTTAGAGGCACCAACAGGATGTGACAAAGGGTTTTCCACGCAGTAGCCTCAGGTTACTTGACCCCTACTCATAAAATGGGTGGAAATGAAATTGGCTTGCGAAATTCCTTCTTGGATTGTTTACTCTATCAACAATTTTTTATCTGAACTGTATATACCCATATTACTGTCTAGGTAAACTTTACTCATTACTTATATACAACAGCCGCATCAAATGATATCTAAGATTTCATAGGATCAATTTTAGTCCAGTTCAAACAGAACACATTTTTAATGTTTTTATATTTGTGATTATACTCTTATTGTACGCTGCCCAGAGTCACTTTGGACAGTAAGATAGATGGCATATACATTTAATAAATAAATAATGACAGTGGGCAATGGCCTGATGAGAAACCATTCTCTTTGCTAAAGACTCTCCCTTATGTCCCACTAATCATGGCATGAAAATGCCCTATTGTTTTAGAAAATGCCCCTTCATGATTTCATGAATCATGAAATGTTTTGTTAAATTCATTCTGAGATTTTTGCTTTTCTTGACTTTGGTTTCTGTTCTGTTCTTGGCAATTAGCCACTGTTAGTCTGTTCAGATCTTGTTTGTTTTCTTCTATTTTTTGGTCTTCAGAAATTTATTTTCATATTAATCCTTGACAACTTTTTTTTACACAGTTTCTATGTGTTTCCATCAATAAGATTCAGGACTTCAAAATGTTTCCTGATATTCTCCTTGAAAATGTGGATATGTACTCAAGGTTATATTGTAGAAACTGATTGGCTTTCTTATTCATTTTAGCTTGACTTGGAAATTGCACCTGAGCAGTTTGTAATATGTTATACTGTCAGTATCCAGTCACATCTTTGATGTTATAACTGAGCCTTTTCACTTCCATGTGCAAATAATAATTATCAGTTTGATTTCTGTGCACTTGGCTGGTGGTGTGCAAGTATGTACAACCATTGTTTTGGTTGTTTGAAGACTGTGTTAATAATGAAGAAATAATTGGGTTGGCAGAAACTGATAAGTAATTCTCCTACTTTATTTCTTTTCCTAGGTGCGCAGTCCAATTACATTTTCCTTCCTATTTCTAACTTTGGCACTCCAATCTCAGTCACAAGCAGCATATCTTGAATGAACTGTCAGTTTCAGATTGAATTTGAACCACAGTATTCTTCAATCTAATTTTTTTATCAGGGGCTGGAGCATAAATTAGGATAATTGCCATATTAAAGGATTTAATATAAGAGCAGCACCCTACGCCATCACCTATACAGCCTACTTCTTTAACATCAATAGTGTTCTCTTGGAAGACCAAAGCAAAGATGGCAGGACACAATTAACATGGACATGAAAATAATTTGGTTGGACCTGGTTGTTGCATCCAATTGAGTGAAATGGTGTTCCTTGATCTGAAAAGCCAACCCTTCACCTATGGGAAACCACTAGGGAGGAGGAGAAGGAAGAGGTTTCAACCTCCCACCAAATTCAAGGGCCAGCTTTCTACATTTGATAAATAAGTAAATATAGTAACAAACACTGAAAGTGATCACATGGGCAGGAAGTACAAATAGTGAAAGAAGGAAGCAAAGGGTATGGAGAAGCAGTTGCTTGTGCTGTATGCAGAGCAGAGACCACCACATACACCTTGCCTACCTCCTATGATCCTCCAGAAGATGGAAAGTGGGGAGGGGGAATTGTCTGCAAGAGGCAACTTCCTCTATCTTTGCTCTCCATAAGGATGAAACCAGGATTGTCTGTTTACGGAGAATCTCCATGGACAGAAAGCCTCTTCATTGCAGATTTTCACTCTACTAATGGGGTGGGGTGGGGTGAATAAAAAGAGAACAAAGCTAGCAGGCTGACAAAGCAGGACTAAAAGCACACTTGCCTGGGAGAATGAGTCACTCAATACACATATGTTTCCTTTATGTTTGAGCCTCAGCAGAAAGACCTCTATCTATCTGTTCCCTTTTTGCAAACTAGGGAATAAAAACAGCCCAGAACCCCAAGGATTCTTTCCCAGTTTCCATCAATGAGTAAAAAGATCTGTCCTCAGCTTGCATGCTTTTCTGGGAGCAAGAACCATTGAAATCAGTGGGAATTGCTGCAGAATAAGCACACATAGGGTAATGCTTGCGGAGTCCAGTTTTTCACAGTCTCTTTCTCCATGCCAATTATATACTTGAGTGTATATTAGAGAATATTTGTGTGTGACAGTGTTTTACAGGATTATATATACATTATAAGCAATTGGTTTTACAAATAGGTGCCTTATTTTGAAGGCAATTGATTTTAATTAGTACTTATTCATTCTACCTACCCCTCCATCTATCCAGGTTCTGCCCATGTTTGGAATATGGCTTTTAATAGTCAGTGCAATATATACGTACCTATATACGTATACATTTGTTGAGAGAGAAAAATATCCAGGATTGGTTTCAGTGGAAGCTGGCAACTTTAACTGACAAGGGAAGAATGGTAGGTAGTACAAATGAAGGTTTAAGTGGGCTCATCATCTTTGTTTTCTTCCTTTGTGAGGATTGACTTCAATTCAACATAGTTTTTCTTTCTTTAAATTGTCTTTAAATTCAATATAGTTTTCCTTTTCCATAGTGCTGGCTATGGAATTCTGGAGCTGAAATCCATACATAGTTGCTGAATTTGAGAAACACTGATCTAGAGGGTAACAAATTGAGGAATGCTGTCTTAAATTACAATAATAGCTAAGACAGTGAAGTCTGAAACTTTATATGAAAAACAGTTTTAAGTAAGGCTGTTCCCCACTTAACCCTAATCAAAGCACAAGCATGCCCCAATAATCACATGTTCCTGCCATGAAATTATTATCCTATTCATGACCATAGCTGAGCCAACTTAAAGTCATTCTTAACTGTATTCATTGTAATAATCTTTTCCTCATTTTCTGATACAATTCACTTGACATTTGGTTGCAAATGAAATCAAGACTTGGGCTACTGCCAAATCCTTATTTGCCACATTAGGGTCAGTTACCTGGCATTGCTTTCCATAGGCTTCAGGAGAGACTGGAATCTGGTTTCTTAGAGGCATCTGCCTATAAAATGTTTAACTGGCATTTTCCATAGTGTTTGTATGTGAGCTCCTTCCAAGTTAACCACCACAATTGGGACTAACAACTCAGCTGATAAGCGAAGCAGTCACTATGTGAAACCACAACTGTGCTTATGATCTTTCTTCAGCATTCCTTTACTTTATAGACCCGCAAAGATCATAAATGCAAAGACTGGTTGCAAAGTTATATAGGAAGGAAATCAAACCCTCCACCATGTCACTTTCCCCCCACTGCTTATCTGAGTTTAGTGACTGCTAAACGATTTCTTAAGTCAATTTGACACCATGGTTGAAATTAGCAAGACATCTTGAAATTAGCAAAAGGCATCACCCTTCTCAAATAAAGGAAATGTCAGAGACTTCCCCTTTCCAGTAGAGATTTCCTCATTAAAAAGTAAAAAGGCTCCTCATTCCTGAAGTCATCATCCTGATTTGTAAGGAAAGATCACAAGCTCAGAGGAGTGCCTAACCAATGAATGCCCTCTTTTCTCCATCTAGCTAATTGCACTCTCTGAAAAATTTCCTAAAGGGTGAGTTATGTTTGCATGCTTTCTTGGAACAATAGAGAAACTTATAAAAGAAACTACCCCAGGAATTTAGATGTGGCCACCTTCAACAGCTAGTATTGGCACATTGCCTGAATCTTGCTCTCAAAAAGTATAAAGACATCTCTGCTTCAAGCGATTGTCTAAGCTCTGCATTCTTTTGATCCTGGCTCAGAACAAATCCAGTTTTTCTTCTGTTAGTTACTTTCTCGTCACTGCCACAACCATGAATGGTCACTGTACAAGGCAATTGCTAAATGAGGACTACCAGTATAATCATGATTTAATGTTATTTCTGAAAGAGTGCTAGATTTGTTACACACAGGTTCAGCACTATTTTGAAAAGAGTTCTAGTCTGTGCTGCATAGGTTGATTTAGTTTAGGAAGGAGAGATGGGTTCTTCCAGATATGTGAGTCACAGTGAGTGCATTGCAGATTTCTCTTCCTTTTGCCAATCAAGGGGTTTCATCTGGCAATATGTTTTTAAAATGATTGAGTTTTATTTCTGTTATTATTTCTGAGGACTAATGCATGAGTGCTACAATTGTTCCTCTGACTGGTCAGTGCTGAAAACCAGTATCATGGAGCTGCAACACCGTGGTTGTTTGTGCAATGAATGTACCACAACGTACTTATGTTGAGTGATAGCTCCTATAAAAAGAAAATCCTCCATGACATTCTTGCCATCCATGCCACTCACTAATCCTGACCATCCCTAACTTGTCAGTAAGTCCCAGACGATAAAACAAAATATCCCTTAAGTCCTTTCCCCCGATTTTAACACCTAGGCTGAAACTGACTATGTGTGTCTTTTGCAAAGAAATTGCCAAAGACAACTCAATTGAAACTAAGGAAAATCCCCTCAAGATATGAAAATCCTTTACCCACATAATAGGTTTTCCCCAAAGCTATACCCATCACCCAAGGTCAGCACCTGGACTCACAAAGGGCAAGGATTACAAAACTCCACAGGATGAGAAACTGCATTTCTGTCCTACCAAAACCAGCATGCTTTCTGGGACAGACTGTGTTTGCGTGCTTCCTAAAATCAAAAGATGGACCTTCCGATAAATATAATCAACTTTTTCTTTTAACTCGTGGAAGCCTGCATGGGTTGCTTGCTAAGCTGTCTGTTCTGCTGTCAAATAAATTCTATTTCTGCTGCAAGGAATTGTCTTGTGCTCTTTGAAACCCAACTCAGAACAGATCAAAAATTTTCTAACATTCCATTCTGCCTACTTCATTTCAACGTTGGCAGCACCAGGTACCACAGAGAGGACTATTGTTATTATGCATTGCTAGTCAGTTGGATGTTCTTGGTGGTTATCCACTAGCTAGTTCCACAGGCTGCTGGCCACAAAGCCAAAACTGGAATTAGGTCACCTGCTAATAGCCCTCCTCTGCACCTGTGATCTATCAAATGGATTGTTTTTGAACATTGGTCTGGTACTTTAAACCTGCGGCTAGTAATAGTCCAATTGACATGGGACAGGCATAGACAAAGGGTTTGCCAGGATCATAGGAAGAGATCCTCCACTTCAGCCCAAGCCCACTTTTGGCCTGATGCAGCATTCTAAACACCTATCTAAACTCACTCAGTTCTGCCCCATATTAAGGAAAGTGACTGGTGCTTGTTTTTTCCCACTAATAGGGACATCTGATGGGAAGGGAAATCACCTGGGGTCTCCACCAATTTCTTTCCTTCGCTTATTTATTGCAGTAAATAAATGAGCACTGTACTCTGTGCTACTGTGTTATATGAGAAAACAGGGATCAGCAACAGGGATTAATAATTTATGATGGAAGAATTTTTTGCTGGCTCAAGGACTGGAGAACAGCCCTAAGGGCTGAGAAGGACAGGAATCTCCAGGTTCTGTAAAAGTGCATGAAAGTAGTCAGAGGTGGGTTATCAAGTCCCTTGCAGTCTGTGAGAAGGTAGAGTGAATTTACATAGTCATTGTCTCCACTGCAAGGTATTACTCACCACATAGCATGCACTATCTCAACTAGTGATTCACCAGGTATTCTGATAAGAGGCTTGAATGGTTTGAAAATCTTTAAAAACAGATTGGAGATGTTAAAATACATGAGATCTGCCACAAAGTGAACAGTAATGTGACCTCCTAGTGAATTTAAATCTAACAAAAAGGTTAGATTTTTGACTCCATCCAAAAGTAAGACCATCCATGGTGTCCATCATCTCTGTGTTGCATAATAACACTGTTTCCAGGCCATTCAAAACCAAATCATTAAAAGGTCACAGGAACTCCTCTCCCCTTTCCTCCTCTCTGCTGCCAGGCTAAAGGGAGAAAGAATTGGCATCAACGCCAAGCAGTTTTTGTATAACAGAATAGGCTCTGGAGAAATGGCTGTTTGATCAATTAAGCTGCTGAAAATGTCAACAGAGGAGAAAAACAACCAGAAAAAAGCAAAAGCAGTTCTCAGCATCTAGCCAACCTATTGATTTCTTTTTGGAAGGGGCAGTTTTCACTTAGTTAAAGAAATTTTAGGAGGCAGTGATGGGGAGCTAAAAGAAAAGGTGTCAGTTTACCAAGAGGAGCATGAAGATAAGTAAATATATCCCCACATGATATCTTCAATTAATTTAACCAGACTTTAGTAAATTAATCCTATTTTCTGGGTTCACACATTAATTTCTAAACCTGATTTAACTGCTGTGTTCATACTACATGCTAAGCCCAAACAACAAGTCATACTGTGGCTTAGCATACTGGTCTAGTTTGCTTTTATCCTGCCTTTACTATTTTTTATCAAAAACTCAAGGTGAGAAACATACCGAATACTCCTTCCTCCTATTTTCTCTACAACAAGCACCCTGTAGGTGGGTTGGGCTGAGAGAGTGTGACTGGGCCAAAGTCACCCAAGTGGCTTTCATGCCTAAAATGGGACTAGGACTCGTCATCTTCCAAATTCTAGCCTGGTGCCTTAACCACTGGACCAAAGTGGCATGCAGCATCCTAAGCTATTGGTTCCAACATCATGTTGAGCCCCACACAGCCCAGTCACATTTTAGTCTTGCCTAGCATACTGTATGAATCCTGACACTGAATTACAAGCTAATTTATGACTGGTGGGATTCACATGGCATGCCAGGCTAAGTCATGACTGACTAAGCTGTGTTTCAGCATTTCAAGTGAATGCTGCTGCTGTGTAAACACAACACATAATTTGAAGCCCAAGGAGTAAATCATGAAGCGAGTGGAGAGTTACTTTTGCCAGATTCTGTGTGCTGATCCCACGTTTAGCAAGATGCTGGTTTTAATTCTACTCGAGGCTTCAGTTTTACAAGTCTCAAAGTTCACTGCTCTTTCTGTAACCACAAAAAGCAAAAGCCAGGTTATGCCAGAACTTGTTACTGAGAAACCACACTTAGGACTGGAAAATGTTAATAAATTTGCACCTTTCCTATACAGACTAATTTTTGGAATGCATTTGGAGTTTGGTCCACAAAGTGTATGATTAAAATGCTGGTACAATACTAAAGTGGCAAAAATTAATAAGAATTTTCCCACAAGAAAATGCCATTTGCAGTCTTTATTTTTAATATTTATACTGCCTCGATTGGCAGTAAAAAGGGCTCTCTTCAGCTGAGCTAAATTCCTGTTGAATTTATGGATACATCCATCTAGTTTTCAGAGCTGCAATATAAAAGAAGTTTGTAATGGCCTTCTGGATGTTTTTTCTTTCCAGTCTAGTCTATGTGCTGTTGGTCTCCTATCCAAATACTTACCAAGTGTGACTTTGCTTAGTTTTTTATTCCCAAATGTGCCAAAGTGAGTGCATTGCAACATGAAATGGGCTTAACTAGCTATATTTAGTATTATAATGATATGAAGCCTTTGGAAGCCAGGGTTTCTTTATATTTATGTTATTTTTGGATTAACATGAAGTATGAATATGATTTATCATTTTGTTGCAATTAGATTATAATGGATTGTAACATAATACCCACATTAACAAATACTGGCTTGGCAGTTAACTTCTTCTGACTGCATATATCACCTAAAATCTTACATAATAAATAACTTTCAAGGTAAAGAAAGTAGATTATAGATTTACTGTTATTTAAACAATTCTGAAAATAATATTTATGTTCCCTTGGAAGACTAAATCCAGAACTCCTGATACAATTTTGTCCCAGATCCCAGGGGACATATTTCTGACACACAAACCAGGTTGATCTGGAGTATTTGACACACATAATCTTTAATAGCAAAAGGAAAAATAACAAGTATTGTGTGAAAATTAGTAAAAGAATTTTTCATTGACATATTTTATACTTATTATTTTTCAATCCAGTTAATATTAAAAAGGCATAGTGCTTTTCCTAAGCCATTGCCTGATTTCCTGATTCCATAAATATCGAAACACGCTCCATTGCCATTTCACAAAGATATCGCAGAGGAGAAGAAATTGAGATTTAGTGTCAACCTCACCTTTGATGAAGCTATTTGGATTGTCATTGGTTGCCTGCAGGAATTAATGACTGGCACCTCTGATTTGTACTTGGCTAATTTTAAGAAAAACATTAATATCACAGAAACAGAGAGGAAAACAGGAGCAGAACAAAAACATGTTATTACTGATGATGCAATCGTGGGAATACAGTGTTACTTACAAATTTGGGAAGGGAGATGATTTTATTCTACTAATACATCTTCTTTTTTCATAGGTTTCCCACTTAAAAAATGTATTGTAAAATGCCACCAGTCAGATGTCTCTTTACATGCCCCAGTCTATCCAGGTAGAGATGTCTAAGATCTTCAGCCAAGGACTCCCTTCAGTACTGACTTATGGAAGATATATTCCTATCCAAAGTCCAGAAATCAGATTTTAGCAAACTCTGTGAAACTCCTTTCTCATATGTTACCTTGCCTATGTGGAAGACAAGAAAATTCTTAAAAACAATACTTTGTCTAGATACAAATAATTTGTTTGGGAAACGAAAGAAGACCAACAAGAGAATGAAATAAAAATTCACAAAATTTCAAATAAAACCAAAAATCTAATTATTTCTGATTTAAGATAGATCTTGGATTTCAGAACACATGAGGACTTCATTTCAAAAAAGATATTCTGAAAGTTGGAGATCTGCAGTTTACACACTATTCCATGTGTAAAAGCTTTATGCCTATGGCAATTATATATATTTATACTGTACTTATAATGACATATATTAGTACTTGCTTAAGTTTAAGCCAAATTGCTGTTGTCTTTATTTTTGAACTGGGGTTATTACAGAATTCTGAATATAGTGATGCTTTTTAAAAATCTCTTTATTGGTTGCCTTTATTTTAGACAAAAAAGACTAGTTGTATTACTTCACACTAAGAAATTTACAGGTTTGTTTAAACTAAATTAGGAAGGATTTGGCAGATCACTACTATATCTCCAAATGAACGAAATTGATACTAAGAAAGAATATATATATATCTTCAAGATCACTTAGGATTGATAACAGTCCTTGCCTATGCTAACTGAAACAAGAATAGATTCTAATGAAACTGACAACAACCCTTTGACATTACTAGAAAGTCTGTACATCTAGATTTTAGAGATAAATTCATTGCAATGATTAAATAGGTAACTGTCAAGCAAATATGTATAGGATTGCAGTCTTAAGTAGAAGAGTGGGCAAAGATATTTTGTTCAGGGAACATTAAGGGAAAAAACTTCAAGGAACTAATACAGAAAATATAAAAATAATAAAAATGAAACTGTTCATTCAGAAAAGTTTAACAAATGAAAGACAAATGACCCAAAGCAAAGGGATGGATGAATAGGATTGAAAGATCTAATGTATTTCTTAAGTTTGACCCCTCAGAACTCAGCTATGTAAGCTGAGTTTGATGCTTCCTTTACAATGAGACCAAAATTATTTCTGTATGTTTCAGTTCATTACTTCTTCATCACACAGATTCAATAGGAGCATTGGGTTAATGGGAATAGAAATTAAATCTGGGCTTTCATAACTTCTGATACATTTCTGAATACTGTTAGAAGTAAATAAAACAAGAAATAAGAAATACTGGATCCACTTTGCAAATATACTAAAAACCAAAGCCTTGAACAAGAAATAAAATTGTGCATAAGCGTATTTGGATTTGAATTTATTTCTTCTTTAATGAACAACTAAAGAGAGAAATTCAGGAGAAATTCACCACAGTCATGTTACATGCCCGGAACCTAGGACAATCAGGTTTCTAAAATATAGATGACTGTGATAATAAAATGCATTCTATTTGTTCAGGACTGATGGCTTCAAGCCTGGAGTCCAGCTTGGAGTGAATCCAAGAGACTTTATCTAACACAGGCTTAGCATATTTTTCACAGTGACTTTGCAGGTAATCCTTTGAGTGCTCTCTGTCCAGGGTCATCTTTACTGCCACAAGGCAGGCCTAACAGCATGTCTATTTCATGTATGGTTGGGTTCACTCCTTGTCATCCTCCAGCAGGAGTCTCTTCACCTCTTATAGTGCTCTGTAAACTAGAAGGAGTTTCAGGATCCATAGGAAGGGAGAGGTTGCTTGAGTGTGACCTGATGTGAAGTCCTGCTTCCCTCTAATTCAAAGCAGCATGGAGGGCTTCAGTTGGGCCATGCAGCACACTTTCAAGAAAAACTCCAAGCTCCCTCTGGAACCCAGAATGATTCAGGACTTGTTTGAGATGGACTGATCTAATCTCAGCCTCCCTACTGTGAAGATAACACAGAGAATGCCCCCCAGACTAGCAGCTACTGATCTGACCTTGAGAGGAGCAATAGAAGTCTCTCCCAACACCATGTTGTCACTGATCTGACAGGAAAACCCGATCAAGTATGTGACCATTTCATATTTCAGAGCCTCAGTGACCTGGGACAGGTTCATGGTTGCCACAGTGACCATGAATTTACAAGCTGTCTCAGATTCTGTCCCCAGAGAAAACAAGCTGAAGTCTCCCAGGACCAGCCAGGGAACTCTATCACCAGTCTGGCTAAGTAGGAAGCTGATATGCAGCAGGTAAACAAGCACAATAGCAACAATGCCAGCTAAACCTTAGAGCCCACCCTAACAAGCAGGGTCTTGCATCCATTAACCTTCAGAGCAGGGTCCCTGAAAACTTCCAGAGAACTTTGGATAACCATTGTCAATTCCCCACCTCTGCCCTAAGCACATCTCCAAGAAAGGAACACCTCTTTCCACATCCAGCCAGGTTCTGATAATTCATCTTAGCTCTGTCATCTGTTAACTTAACACAAATGACTCACACTGTGTTATCCCTAGGTCTGAGTCTTCCCAAATCCCAGCAAAAAATATCTTCCTGAGGAATGTTTGGATTCTGGGAGTACTTTTGATCATGCACACTGTGCTTCCAGCTTCCAGCACTTCCCAACCAATATCTGCTTCCTATCAGGCACCTCAAACTAGCCCCTTCTCACCAGTCTGCTGGGATGACTGGTTGCTATCCCCCTCCTGGTCTCAATTGTCCTCAGTTCTTGCCAAGAGAACACCAAAGAACATCTTTCACCAAACCAAAACCGACAATCAGCTGATATATCCCAGTATATATTACCTGAGTTTTAGTTTACCAGACCTGAGGATAAAGTCTAAAAGGGCAGCTCACAAACATAGCACAATGGTCTCTTTTTAAAAACTTCAGGGAGAGACAGCCCATAATCTCCATAGGCAAACTATTCCCCTAATGCTTAGAACTTAACATCAAGAAGTTGTTCCTTATAAATGAAATGTGGGTAGTACAACTTATACCCTTTATTTCTGGTCCTAGTTTCTATGGCAATGGAAATAATTCCTGACCATCTTCTCTATATTACCTTTTAATATATCTGAATACCAATAACATGTCTCCCCTCAGGCTTCTTTCCTCCAGACAGAAGATCCTAAGTCCCTTCATCTGTCCTTATAAAGCATGTTATCAAGTGTCTCTATTTACCTAAAGTCCCTGTACTAACCTTGTCATCCTCCTTGAAACTTGATCTAAAATGTCAATATTCTTCTCAAAATGTTAATGCTAGAATTTTCCACTAAAGTTCAGGTATGGTTTCAGCAGTGCAGAAGAGAGAGAATAAGGTCTATATATTTTTGATGCAGCATTTCTTCTGATGCTGTACAGGACTGCACAGTCCCTCTCACATTGCTCACATTAGCCGCTGAGAGTCTTCAGATTTTGGCGGCATATACATTTAATAAATAAAAAATAAATAAAATATCTCATGTTCAGCTTGTCACCTAAATCCTTCTTTAAAGTAGTGTTTTCAAGCCATGATTCCCCTTGCTTGTATGTGTGCTCTATTATCCCCTCTCCCTAAATATGATACCTTATATTTGTTCCCGAAGATTTTGTTCTCTCAGCCCAATTTTACAATTTATCCAATTTTATCTCATAGTCTTGCCTGTCTTCCTTGTTGTATTAGCAAACCTCCCTGTTATCCACAAATATGATCGGCAGCCAATCAATCCTGTGATCCGGTTCGCTGATAAACATGTTGAATAATTCTGATTCCAAGACATTTTGAGACCCACTGATTATTGCTGTCCATCTTGATGTAAAGCAAGCAGTGATTTTCTGAGCATGGTTAGCAGCCAGATGTGGACTTATCTTCTTGTAGTGCTGATGCAAACCGCACTTTCACAGTTCATCAGTGAGAATATCATGTGGAACCTTGTCTAAAGCTTTGCTGAGATCAAGGTAGAGTAGATTCTACAGTATATTCCCCTGCCAATAAGGAATTACCTTGTCAGAGGAAGAGATGAGATTTGTCTTACATGACACTTAGCAAGAATTGTATTGTCTTCAAATTCCACACAAATAGCCTGCTCTATTATTTGCTTTAACATCTTTTCAGGTATTATTAGTTCATTGATAGATACTACTAGGATTTTTCTTTCATTCCAGAAGAGGGGGGCCTAATTTGCTCTTTTTCTGCAGGCCTCCTTAAAGGTAATAAACAGAGATGATGAATACTCCTTACCAGTTCTTTACAAATTCTAGAGTGCATTTACATTAGGACATACGGATTTGAAGGCATTCAAATTAGCTACAAGAGTGTTTACCACATCATTTCTGACTTCCTCCTTTCCCTGGATTATTCATTCCCAGTCTATGATATTCAAATCACCATTTTTTAAAATGTAAAAGACAAAGGTGAGATAGGAGTTGAGTTTGTTTGTTTCCTGTTGGCCATCTATTAAGATTTCTCCATGAATAAATAGCAATCCCAGTGCCTCCTTTGACTTTCTTTTGCAACTGACACGTTTGAAGCAACCCTTCTTGCTTGTCACACCTTCTGCATCTTCTTTTCTTATTCACCACTGATGTCTTCCCTGCTAAACTCCACTGTCAAATTAACAGATCTGGCTGGCAATCCTGTCTCTACACAAGACTACAGCTGCTACTAAACAGGCAGGGCGATGTCATGCTAGAGGAGTAACCCATAAGGGTCCTCCTGAGAACAGTCTGCAGCTGTTTCACCTGACCCCAATCATACTTGGCATTCATGAAACAAAATGGGGAGGGGGTTCTCAAGTAGACTTTTCAGAACAACTTTGCCCAGTTTCACTTTTTTCAATGTGCCAGAACCGAGAACAACTGAAGTCAATGATCACAGATTAATTTCTGAAGAGCGCGAGCCACGCAGTTTCCTCGATGATTCATAAGGATGTTCGGAAGCAGGTCTGGAGCCCTGATGGGCGTTCTTGAATCCCCCAAGCGTTTGGCTCGGCATCGCCAAAAAGATGCAAAGAGCGAGCTCCTCACCGCTTGGGTGTCACAGCAAGCAGGTTCCGGCGTTCTGCCACAAGGGAGACCGACTGCAGTTTTACCTGCAGCCATCTCAGAGAAGGCGGCTGCATCCTCCGCTTACCATCTTGGAAAATCTTGCTCCCTTCCCGCAGAGTGTCAGCTTGCATCTGCCGGGAAGGTACCATCCCTCGCGAAGGGGACGCTCCCGCAGGGTCGCAAGCGGCTTCTCAGGCGAGCCGACCATCGACAGCGGGAAGCCTTTCCTCCCGGAGCCAGGGCAGCCGCGTTTGCCCTGCAGGAGGCCGGGCTCGGCTGGGAGGTTCGCGGCGAAGGCCGGCGACCCCCTCCCCTCGGCCGCGTTCCCCTCCCTCGCCCGGGCAGGCACGAGTCCGCTCCCCAGGTGGATGTTTGCGCGTTGGCGTGGAGATGAGCGCCGCTCCCGCCGACCCTCGCCTTTGCACCGCCTCCTGAGCGAGAGGATTGGGCGGATCGAAAAACCCCGGGCTCCCATTGGGTCTAGTAGGGCTGTCCATCCGGCCGCCCCGTTTCGGGCTCGGTTGCATCACAGCGTGCGGATGCTGCTCTCGTCGAGCCGAAGCGGAGCAGCGACGGCGCGGAGGCGGTGATGCCGCCGGGGCATCGCTGTGAGTCGCGCGTGCAAGACGGGCGTAGGAAACGCGGCGGCTCCGGCCGTGCGTCCGCAACGAAGACCCTATAAAGCGCAGGCCGAGGAGCCACAGTAACTGCAAACCCGGGACGAGGGAGAAACTCCGGGCAGCTCCCCTCCCTCCATTCGTTACCTGCCGAGGACGAATCCCGTCGTGGGGCGGGGATTCCGGGCGGCTTTTCGATGCACGGAGCCTCGGGGAAGCGGCGGAGTCGGCGAGGGAGCGAGCTGCGAATCCCCGCGCCGCTGAACCGCTCGCGGCCGTAGGGAGTCTCCCGCTGCCTGGATGCCTTTGTCCCCTCCCGCCAGGAGTTGGCTGGGGGCGGCCGAGCTCTTCTTGGGGGAGAGGGTTAAGAGCCCCCGTCCACTCCCCCTTCCTCTGGGGGCAGCGCCTGGCAGCGCCCTCCTCCTCCGATCGCCGCCCCCATCGGCTGGACAGCGCCAAAACCCCAAGTTTGCGCGGCGGTCCGGAGACGCCAAAGTTGCCGCCGCCGCCGCCGCCGCGGGTGACGGGCACGAGGCCGACGGCCCGCGAGGAGACGGAGCCGTCCCTGCCTGCGGGGCACGATGCGCGGCGAGGGGGCGTCGCGGAGGCCGGGTTAGGGGCTGACCCCTCGCGTCCGTCACCCCCCGGCCTTCCCATTCTCCCTCCCGCGGGAAGGACGGACGGCTCGAGCGCCGCAGCTCACCCCCCGGGGCAGACCGACCCCCCGGGCATGCTGCCTGGAGGATGCTGTGGTTCCCGGTGAAGAAGATCCGGAAGCAATTCAAGCTGCTGCTGCTGCTGGTGCTCCTTACCTTCGCCGTGTGGTTCACCTACCTGCACATCAACCTGGTGCGCCAAGGCAAGGCGCTGCGTTTGCACTTCGCCTACGGCCGGGGTAAGCGAGCGGGCGGCCCTCTTTCCCCACTTCAGATGTCTTTGCTTTATTCCAAGTCTGTCGGGGAGCGATACCCCCACCTTGCTTGCTTGTATTTCCCCAACTCTCCAATCGCTGAACGCTCCTTTTCTTCCCTTCCCAACGTCTGTTTTGAATTTAAATATTGAGCCATCTGTAGAACAGTTGCACAAAATCGTGCTCATCTTGCCTAGAATGATTAATCTGGAATAATACCAGCTCTCATCTAAAGCAATGGAGCAGGGATACATGCAAAGCAAGGAAGGAAATGCTGTAATATGTCAGGGTGCTTAAATTAATTCAAGGATAGCAAATAAGCATTTTAAATATCAGCCACCTCTTGAGGTGGCTCATCTTTATGTTTTGCATATTGTTTTTTCCTATATTTTCCCTCTGATCCATTAGCTAATTGGTATCTTTTATACCTTAAAAAGAAATATTCAGGGTATCCTAAATAGACTTCATACCTGCTCATGATAATCAGGAGTGCTGAGTGTTTTAACTTCTGAGGCTGCATAATTGTGTATGTAAACTACATTCATGCAGTGTGACTTGCAGGATCAGGCAGTGAATCACCTGTTTAGCATCTGGCATATTTGAGAAGCTAAGACAGTTTGGTGTAATAGTTGAAGGCATTGGACTAGGAGCTGGGAGGCTGAATTATTATCATCTCTGAGGCAATAAAGCTGGCTGGTCAATCTCTCTCAGTGCTAGGAAGAAGATACAGTACTAGCAAAATTACTTCTGAAAACTGTTGCCAGGATAACCACATAGACAACCAGGTAGTCACCAGAGTTGACTTGAAAAAACAAAACTCATATGTGGGAAATATAGTTTGAGAAATTATGCAACCAGTTGGTTTTGTCAGGGGAAGCTGGGATCTATTAAATCACTTGATATTTTATTTTTTAAGGCTTCTGTGATTGTAAGATGTCCTTTTTTTCAAAACTTTTGAAGGTTTGTGTGTAAGGATGTCAATATATGGTGGTATTGATAACAATGACCTCTTATAAGTGATCTCAGTTCAAGGGCTTGAATTGATCTCATTCAGGGGCAGCTGTCAGATTTTTATTTTTATCAACCTTGATCTGTTAAGAGGATATTCTCCATGTTTGCTCAGAATCTCTCTCATTAATAATAACAGAATGAGTATTGTAAACTCTGCAGCCCAATACTATGCAGGTTTATTCTGAATTCCCAAAAGTGTTCAGTTGAATTTTCTCTACATAATTTTCTATACACTACATAAGTGTAGCTGGGTTTGCAGCTTTCATTTCCCCATTGGTGTTCAGAGGAGCCCACAGAAGAGCTTCTGTGCACTTAACTGGTTCCAGAACTGAGGTCAGGCACTTCGCTGTAATTTCCAAAAAGCTGTCTAAATCTTCCAGGTCTTTCGTCTTTGTGGCAAAATGTTTATAACAGCAGCTCAATATTTCTTTAGAGCTGGACTGAATAATGATTTCTGAATCCAGCACACAGAGCTCTACTGTATATCTTGGGGAAAAAAGGAATTCCAAAGTACATGGAAAATCTAACTCTGAGTCAGTTGCTGAGGAAAGAGAAGGTTATGCCATTTGAATCTCAGGGGTGACAAAGGAGGGCTTTGATCTCGTACAGATTAAGGAGGTAAAATGGGGGCACTTCTCCTATGCTGCTTCTTTGCTGAGCCATATCATTTGTTAATTTTTAAAAAAATGGCTAAATCTTCTGGGAGAAATGTCAAGAGGAGAAAAATTATGAAATGGGTTAAGGAAAATCCTTATGATTATTTCAAGTGTTTAATTTTTAAACATGTTTAAAACTTCTGGCTACTGATCATCTAGAGGAGGTAGCATTTTTCAGAATACCCTTGCAACTGTTAAGAAAATTATAGAAAGGTGCTCTAATTTTTAAAATGAAAACCAAGGTTTGTAAATTTCACTGAATCTATGAGAGATGCCTTAAACTGTGTGACTATGTCTGCTCATTTGCTAAGCCATAATATGTAGATGTCAGAAAATGCAATTGCAATGATTTGTTCAGTACATTATGATTAACCCTTGGTTTACTGTGATGTGTGAATCTACTCACACTGATAATTTAATCACAGGACATTTGTTATATCTTAGCTCAAATTTAGTTTGGAGTTTCTTTTTACAACAGAAAAAAATAATGCATCGATATAACTTTTTTGGATTTCTGCACATCTGAATCCTTAGATGCTACAAAATTAAGATAAAAAGATAAAGGTTTCCCCTGCCAGTCTGGCCACCTAGGGGCTGGTGCTCATCTCCATTTCATAGTGGAAGAGCCAGTTGCTACAAAATTAAGGGAAAAAGGTAAAGGTTTCCCCTGCCAGTTGTAGCTGACTCAAGGGGGTGGTGCTCATCTCTATTTCATAGCCAAAGAGCCAGCATTATCCAAAGAGGCTTCTGTGATCTTGACTATATGCCAGTGCAGAGAACACAGTTACTTTTCCCACTGAAAGTGGTACCTATTTATCTACTTACATTTTTACATGATTTTGAATTGCTAGGTTGGCAGGAGCTAGAGCAAGTAATCAAAGCTCACCCCATTACAAAGCACCTGATCTCTTGGACAGCTGATCTTCCAGTCAACAAGCCCAGTGTCTTAACCTCTAGGCCACAGTACCTGCTACAAAATTATCTGTACACTATTCTACCATAGAGGATGATGGAAATACAATCATGTGAAAAGAAAGTACACCCTCTTTAAGTTCTATGGTTTTACGTATCAGGACATAGTAAAAAATGATCTGGTCCTTAGCAATTCTTAAAAGTAGGGAAATACAACCTCAAATAAACAAAACACATGATATATGACACCATATCATCATTGATTTTATAAAAAGAAAGCAAAAATATGTGAAAAACTAAGTACACCCTTACTACTTCCATATGTATGAAGAGGCTAAGTAGCAGCCAGGTGCTGCTAATTATGTACTCTTGATCAATTAATTAATCATCAGCAAATGTTAAAAGCTGAAATTTTAGGAGTTTGCTTGTCTCCAGCATTGAGGAGTGTGTTAACACAATGCCAAAGAGGAAAGACATCAGCAATGATCTTAAGAGAAGCAGTTGTTGCTGCCCATCCATCTGGGAAGGATTATAAGGCCACTTCCAAACAATTTAACGTCCATCATTATCCAGTGAGGAAAATTATTCACAAGTGGAAAACATTCAAGACAGTTGTCAATCTTCCTAGGAGTGGACATCCTGGCAAATTCACCCAAAGGTCAGATGGTATAATGTTCAGAGAAATTGCAGACAATCCAAGAGTGACATCTCAGACTCTACAGCCTCAGTTAGCATGTTCAATGTTACAGTTCATGACAGTACCATTAGAAAAAGACTGAACAAGTATGGTTTGTTTGGGAGGGTTATCAGGAGAAAGCCCCTTCTCTCTAAAAAGAAATGGCATCATGGCTTGGGTTTGCAAAGTTGCATCTGAACATGTCACAAGACTTCTGGAACACTGTCCTTTGAGAGATGAGACCAAAGTGGAGATGTTTGGCCATAACCAAACATAGCATTTCAGCACAAACCTCTCATACCAACCATCAAGCATGGTGGTAGAGGGGTGATGATTTGGGCTTGTTTTGCAGCTCAATGTGACCATGAACTCCTCTGTATACCAAAGTATTCCAGAGTCAAATGTGAGGCCATCTGTCTGACAATTAAAGCTTGGCCGACACTGGGTTATGCAACAGGACAATGAACCCAAACACACCAGCAAATCTACACCTGAATGGCTGAAAAAGAAAAGAATCAAGGTGTTGCAATGGCCCAGTCAAAATCCAGACCTCAACCTGATTGAAATGCTGCGGTGGGACCTCGAGAGAGCTGTGCATAAACAAATGCCCACAAACCTCAATGTTGTAAACTTGTCAAACTTACAATGTTGAAAAGAAGAGTGGGCCAGAATTCCTCCACAGTTAAGTGAGAGACTGATACAATCATAGAGAAAACAATTACTTCAAGTTATTGCTGATAAAGATGGTTCTATAAGCTAGTGAAGTGTACTGCATTTAGTTTTTCACATTTGGCTTCTCCATTTTGGCTTTCTTTTTGTAACATAAATGATGACATGGTGTCATTTGTCATGTGTTGGTCATCTGAAGTTGTACTGTATATACCTACTTTTAAGAACTGCTAAGGACCAGATGATTTTACTATATCCAGATATGTAAAACCATAGAACTCAAACAGGTTATACTTCCTTTTTCACATGACTGTAGATTTAAGATGATTTTGGGACCTCAGCAAAAGTTCTTACTTCTTCCATTCAGCTGCATTTTTTTATAATAAATTGCTTTTTATTTTAATTTTGTTTCCGGTTTGAAAATTAATTTTAAGCCATAGCTAACATATGCCATCTGTACTCAAGTTTTTATTAATATCAATGCAGTCTTTCCCTAAAGAATTGTATTTGGGACCCACCTTGGCTCCTGAAATAAGTCTTTTAAGAAACCTGATTGCATGGCTTCTAAAGGCTCTGTGTTCTTTTAGGCACATAATTGGAAGCCATAATTTAGCTGTGTTATTTCTTTGGATTAAACACTTTTTAATCCATCACTGTGTCAACTTTTGATATTTTTGTTTTTAAGAAATCTTTTATAGAACCTACATTTATCATAAAACCTCATAATAATCAAGGGAGATTTATATCTGAAGTTATACATTAATCAGATCTGAACTTTCTGTCTTCTCTATCATCAGAGAAACTGAGGATATAAGATTATTTCACAGGACTGTTTTTCTTTACATTGCATTACATTACATTGTGTTTTATGGTAGACATTAAAAGATTTAAACACTTGGAGAAGAGGATTGCCAGAATTCTCACTAATCTTTTATTGTTTAGTCTGGTATATCAGAGCTTATTGAATATGTTTCTATATATCATGGTGGATTTTTTGAAAAAATAATTAACCATTAGGATTCATTGGGAAATCTTACTCCTTTACATGTACATAGCATAACATACGTTTTTTTTCTTCTGTTTAATCATATTTGAGTCTCAGAGACTGCCTGGACAAGTCCTGCAGTTTTTTGGTAAGGTTCTTCAGAAGTGGCTTGCCATTGCTCCCTTCCTAAAGCTGAAAAAAAGTGTCTGGCCCAAGGTCACCCAAGTGACTTCTTGTTCAAGGTGGGACTAGAACTCATAGTCTCCTGGTTTCTAGTGTGATAACTACTACATTTCTCAAACTCACTCTCAATGCCCATAAAACTACTGTATATTCAGGAAATAAGAGGACAAATATAGATGATTCTGGAGCCTACACTGGAGTATTACCAGTGGTAATACTATTATAATTGCTTAATGTTATGCACCTTTTTAGTGGTACTGTGCTGTTATGAGTAGTTTTGTGGAGGCTTTGACTGGCACTTGGACATTGGGTTTGGTAGGCAGGTAGCCTTGGCCAGCCTGGAGAATGACTTATT
This sequence comes from Acrochordus granulatus, assembly GCA_032468055.1. Classification (NCBI taxonomy): domain Eukaryota; kingdom Metazoa; phylum Chordata; class Lepidosauria; order Squamata; family Acrochordidae; genus Acrochordus; species Acrochordus granulatus. The sequence continues at coordinate 12,896 of JANHZU010009327.1, read as the reverse complement.
GTAGTGGACACAACCTTCTTGATTCTGTGAAATTCTGCGGTAGCCTTTGCTCCCATTAGCCATCAATGTAGGCTTAGAAGGCCCACTAATTATTGGCTGTAGTATTTCCAAGCTGATTAGTTTAAGATTATTCTGTTCTGTCCCTTCTTTGCCTTTTGGGAGCTGCAGAGTCTACCTTATTCCGTTATCTTTTCAAATTAAGGGGTGGAACCTGTGATGACCTAGATACTGCTGAGCAAGAATTCTCAACCAGTTTGACCATTGATGAGGAATTCTGGGAGCTGCATTCTCAATCACAGCCTTCTATCTCTGATTTGTATGAAACCATTGGCCAGCTAAAGAGTTGGATTTTGATTTTAATATGCTGTTGACTTAGAGGTATCTGAATTTAGTTCCAGAATGGAGCAGAGAAAGAATGAGGATGAGAGTGAACAGCTGAAACTTAAAAATAGAGATCAGATCAGATTCTTTACTGGACAAGCATGGTTAGACACACAGGAATTTGACTCCTGTACAGCAGCTATCAGTAGACTTGCAAGACAGCAGTACATAATCCTGTGTTCATTGCAATTTGTGGTCGCAGTATCCTAGAATGGTTTAACAAGTTCCATCTTATTCAAAATCTTTGGTTTTATTTAACATGCAAATTACAATACCAGTATGTTATCTCAAAACAGGTAACTGCCATTGTTTTTTGGAGTGAAACTGTCTCTGAAGATTGTGGCTTGCCAGATGCTAAATTGACCAGAAAGTCTGCAAACACATTTTTTCCCTGATCTACTTTTTATTTCGCTTTCATTTCCTTTTTCTAAATATAACTCTCAACTTGTAGCTACCACATTTTTTCTAGGCCTAGTTCAAACTGTTGGTCTGAAACTTGTAAGAATTTAAAGGTTAGCTGAAGGGCTTTTTTCGATCAATATACTGTACTAGAGAAATTAACTTTTTAGCAAAGGCTGTAATTTGTTCCAATCAGATGATGCTTTAATTTTGTTTTAAGTACTGTACTATTTAGATAGTACTTGAAGACCTTCTTCAAATTAGTTCGGTATGATGAAATAATTACTTTGGTCAATTTTTCAGTGTCTTTTCTAATATGTAAATAATTTGGGAAGGCTTTCTTCTAAAAAAAGCACCTTAAAATTAAAAACTTTAGGCAGTAGTATCATAACATTGACTTCTGTTGCATCATCAGTAGAGTAGTACTGTATTATATGAAATATAATATCTGGATTAGCTTTATTTTGTTTCTAAGTAACATTGGGCTGCTACAGCCACATTTAGAATTTAGCACTTAGATTGCAGAGTAAAATGCTTCAGAAATGTAGGAGTATCTTCCATTGTCATTTTAAGAGCATACAAAAAAAGAAAAACCCCTATAAAATGACTTATGACAAAACTACCATGAATACAGACTCTCTGATGAAGCTTTATCAAAACCATGTAAATTGCTAAGACTGTATATTTTGGTGGTATATGTACATATGCTCAAACGTCTGATCAGATGATGACTTAATAGAACTTGGTTAGTATGCAAAGTAAAGTTGGATATTTTATTTTCCTAATACCCAGGTGCTTCAACTACTGATTTTAAAAGTTATTTTCTGCTTTGATATATTAAGTGACTGGATGTAGCAGCCTTACGAAACTACTTCTACTGGTCAGTATGTGGAGAGGGATAGGAGGATGTAAGGTAATAGAGAGTAGAAAATAAAAGGAAAAAACCCTTTTCATAAAACATCAAGGGCACATTTTTCCACTTAGGTGGAAGAAGTATCTTCTTATTAGCTGCTTTTGGAACAAGTGTAAATGACTGCTCAGAACAGCATGCAACTTGAGTAAACATATCAGTTCAATGTATTTTGAAGATTTTGTTACAGCTTGTAGCCTTATATATCTATTTTCTACTCTTAAATAGTAATTTAAGAAAATGGATCTAAAGCAGCTTTCCCCATTTGGTGCTTTTTCTGTTTCCAAAAGATGTCTGGGGACTTTATGAATTGTAGCAGACTAATATATATATATGGAAAACATTGGGGGTGATAAACAGAGATTGTGATTTATGTCAGTATAAATATCTTTTTGCATTGATGGCTATCTAGAGGATTGCAGGTCAGAGGAGCCTTTATTGTGAGTCCTGGCTGGTGAGGTATTCACTTTCCTTTCCATTGAAGTTACTGTGAAAATAGTTGTGTATGGGCCGAAAATGGAACATTAGGAAAATGTGCACTTAAAACTTAAAGATTGGTTTGGAACAATAGAAGTTGATATTTTTGTTGTGTCTTTGCATCTTTTTCCAGTACTTCTGGGAGATTGTTTTTTGGTGCCATTGAAACCGTATTCTCACCAAAATGAAGGGTCTGCCTGAGCAGTATCATTTTGGCTATGGGGAGTCTAGGGACTGATGTTCCTCCATACCAATAGTTCCCTTTGAAGTATTACAATTCAGGTACTGCTTTTATATCTCTATTTATTGATTGGGTTTGCACATCAGGCTATGCCATGATGCGCCTTATTCAACTGTGGTTTAGTATGATGTATGAATCCACTTATAGAGGTTTGTAAACTATGATTTATGAGTGAGCACAATGTGAAACCCATCCATTAACTTTTATTTGAAAAATCCTCAATCACTTTTATGATTCAGTCACTTGAATCATTCCTGTGTGCACTTGGTTGTTGGTGAAAGTAAAAATCTGGGTTCACATATCACAGTGAGAGACATATGAACCCAAACTTTTGCTCACTTTTGATTTAGTATAATGTACAAAAGCAATCATTGTCGTAGCCTTTGTAAACTCATACATTTTATTCAGAAACTTATAGTTAAAGCATGGCCCATCAAGAAGTAATGTTTTGATTTTGCCATCTCAAAGTCTCCATGTCAGCTCTGAAGAATAAGTAAGTGGAGGAAATGCAAATATATTACAGGAATTTTGTACACTTACAGAACCTTATGCCACAAAACCACACATCTGTTGGAGGATATATCAGAATGTTCTTTGGAGGCTTAAACTATGGAAACCACCCAAATGTCACTGTTGATTATTAACTGTACAGGCAGATTTTGAGTAGAGGATTTGAGTAATCAAGTTCTCATGATTGCACATACACCCATTATATCCTGTTCTTTTGCCTGCAAGTATTCAGAGAAAACTGCTGACAGTTTTTCTTATAACAGAATGTTAGTAAGAATAGCAACTGTCATGTATTTTTAATCAAAGTGATACCTGCTTCTGTGAATGTGAATGACAATGCAAACAATAATGATTTAGAACTGTACATAGTTCCAATACCATGCTTCTGTTTCCGAGGTATAGTGATATTATTGTAATTCAGTGATATGATGCAGTTTTGTAGAAGTTCATCCTTGGAGGCTCGTGATACAAGCTGGAGTATTCACTAATCAGATTTGCAAGGACTACAACTTAAGAGAGCACATACACATTTTATGAGGGGTGGAAAAGCAGTTTAGAGTGGAGACAAAACATTAAAAGACAGATAAAGAATGCTTTTGACAGGTAAAAAAGTCCAATATGTCAACCAGGAAGAACTGAATCACCATAAATGTCACATTTTCTCCAATTGTCTCACTAAACAAAAATGAGGCTGTAAGAGCTGGGAGTGATTAAATTGTTGGAAGAAAAGACAAGCTAAATGAAGTTTATAACTTTAGAAAGAACAAAATAGCAATAGGCTGTTAGTTTAAGTAATTGTTCTGTACTTTTCAGAAGAATTGTCTTTCTTAGTGTGAAAGATAAGCTCTTAAGAATTATAATTCTTTTGGTTATCAAATGATACAAAAAAAGTTCTCCAGGAAATTCAAAAGGGTAAATTTATATGTACTGATACAACACAGCTAATATTTTATTAGGGCTGAATTAATAATATTATCTAATCAATAACAGAGAGGGTGGATGTTAATCACATACTTGACCAATGTCTCATTTTTTTGCATGGGGAAATCATTAGCCTGGTCAGTCTGTTATCTGCTGATTGTCCTTATGTTGAAATGTGAACATGTATTGCTTTGTTCGAAAATAATTAATCACAGATCTTTGTTAGAATGTAACAGAAAGCTGTAATTAAATGTAGCTTCCTGGTTTGTTTTGTCATATATGTGGCGGACAAAGTGCCAAGAAAGGAATTACGGGTAGGAAAATGCAACACTTGTGCATCCTGATTTATTAATCCTCGTGATCATCTGAAAGTGACATGTATGTTTATTTGTGCTTCTGAGGAACAAGATTGCAAACAAAGAGTAATAAAAAGATATAAAAGGTCTTTGTTTCTTCAAATAAAACTCTTGACATTCGAATGCTATTTCCAGTTGATAGGAAGATTTGAATTAGGTGATTTATACAGTTTCAGTGGTAAAACGGAAGGTGGAACCTATCTGAGAACAGTGTAAAGGCAAAGAATTGACCTCCTCCTGGTCTCTAGATGTATAGGAAGATTGATGCAAGGTTGTGTAGAAACAGAAGCATAACACTTAAGGATTTTAAAAAAGAAGATATATGGGAAAAGAAGAGGCTGAAGGAGTAGAGCAGAACAAAGAAAATATTACAATCCCATGTTGTATAGAGTTATTTAAAAAGTGGCTCCCATGTTATGGGTCAGTAAATTTCAAAGATGAGCAAAACTGAAATCTCTTGACAGCATTGCGAAAGATAACTGATAATGACTGAGAAAATTAAATGGAGTGATGGTGAACATTTCCAGATTTGGATCTCAGATTTTATCTGCAATAACGTTTTATTATCTATGTCAGGCCCAACAGTTGTTTTGTCAGTGACTGTTATCTATAGCAGTTTTCAAAATCTGCCCTCCCTACATTTTGTTGCACTCTTCCCCTAATTCTTCCCATTTAACAATATGTTTTTTGTGCATGTGCTACACTCCCCCTGCACCTATTGATATGAAGTGTGTTTCCATAAAGCCTTAAACAATATTAATTTTAAAGCATGTAAAATGTTACAATGTTTGTATTTGCTGCAACTTTTATAGGAACTGCCTCTCTGGAATTTGTGTTGTGTGAAGCAATACTGATTTTTTTTTTGCTTCTGTTAATATAAATTTATATTAAAAAATCAGATCTGAGCTACAAAAACTCCAACAACCATTTGATGGCAGTCAGGGCATAGAGAAAAAATAACTTTCTGATGCCATCTACATGTTATTTGAATTTTTGCAGATATGACAGTCCCATGCCAGGCCAGCTAACCTGTACTGAAATTATCGGTAACAATAATTGAACTTGAAACTGGTTTAGATTCCTTCATTTTCTCCTCTCCCTCATTTTATCCTAGACAAAGGCTGAGCTTAAACTGAATCTAAGCCTAAACACAAAAAGGTTTGTTTTATGCAATTTCTTTGCCTCTTATCCTTGCCAATAAAGTACAATTTAATGATTAATTGCAAAACAATTTCAACTCCTTTGATTGATATCTATTAATAGGATGGGGAGGGAATGTCTAAGTGAATATTTCTAAACATGACCATTATAGTTATTATTATTCTAAATGTTGGGGTATCTAGATTGATCTATAAGCAGATTGTCACTGAAATCTCAAGAAGTAGAATTTCTTGAGAAAATTCTAACATGTAGCATTTTCAACGGCATTGTATACTGGATTTAATTCTAGAATAAAAGGAAAAAATAACATTACTGTACAGATGTTTATTTCTGACCGGTGGGAAGAGAGAGAAAAAGTTTAAGTAATTTCTTTCTCTTTTAATAACATTGCACTGTTTGAAATCATGAAGACTGAGCAAAAGTCTCCTTTTCTACAAGGCACATGTTTATTTTCTTCAAAACTTTGTATAGGGGAAGTCACCACTCAGATATCAATGTGCGCTTTTTATTCAGAATAAGTTTTGGTTTCAATAAAAAGTACAGAGAGTGCTTTTGTGTGCTACTTATAAGAATACAAGGAAGAAACTGTTAACATTTGTTTCCTCTTGTTAAATAGATGGAGCAGGACTGAAGATAAGAAATATGAGTCCTTTTGAAATAGGCAAAGAATATTTGGGAATATTTTCCTTCCTTTTTTCATTTTGTGCTTTACAAAAATGATTGCTGCAACTTCAATAAAATATGGAAATTAGGACTTGAAACTCAGTGCAGTGGAATTCTGTTTTTACTGAGACTCAGGATTTCAAAAAGAAGACCTAAGAGTGCAGGTAGGATTAGGATATGAGACTCTTTTCAAGCTACATGGTTTCTTGTGCTTTGGAAAAGAAACCAAAAAATGATAGATAGAAGGAAGAGTTGAAGCAGGGAAGAAATTTATATAAAACAGGTTAAGATAAGGGAAAAAGAGCTTTAAATCAGTAGCAGAATCAGAGATATAAATAAAATGGTGCTTTGGGGATTGTGATTTATATAAATATCTGCAGCAGTGATGATTGTCAAATTATTCTGTAGACAGATCTAGAATGACATCTGTTGTAGCTCGCTTGGATGGAGAGGTATTGTCACTCAAAGAGCTTGTCCTTTCTTTCCATCTAAATAATTGTAAAAACAGTTCTGTGTAGACTAAGGATTAAATTAATGAAAGGAGGATAATAAAATTTAAAAGTGTCTGGACTCTGAAACTTGTTCCTTAACAGATTGAATTTTATGACTGAATCGGGTTTGAAATCAGCTCCCATTTGGTACCCAAAGTTCCAGCTTGAAGAGGGCAATCTGAGGGGCAACAGACTCGGCAAAGCTCCGCTTTGGCAAGTGGTTCAGGCACCAGGCTAGAGACGGTGAGGTCTACTTCCACTCTGGGCATGAAAAGCCAGTTGGGTAACTTTGAGCCACTCCCAGCCTAATCCTCTTTACAGGGTTGTTGTTGCGGGGAAAATAGGAGGAGGGAGGAGTATTAGGTATTGTCACCTTGAGTTATTTATAAAAATAATAAAGGTGGGAAATAAATAGATTTCATTGATTAACTGTGATTTGTTGAGCAAACCACCATGATCTAGATCTACATGTCATAGATTTAATTCTGGAACAAAAGGAAAAATAACACTACTGTATATTTCTGCCTGGCGAGAAGAGAAAGAGAAATTTTAAATATTTTATTTCTCTTTTGATAACAGTCCTGCTGTTGTCATGTTACAGTAAAATCAAACTAAAAAGTAATTATGTCTTATATTTCAATTGCCTGGGGTAAGTAACAGGTAGTCAAGAGTGAGTTATGAAGATGTAAGCTGTTTTCTTTCTTTCTACTGTATAGTAAGTAATCTAGTGGACAGTACAATATGAGCCTACATAATATATTTAAATCAAATCTATCAACATTGAACAGGATGAAGTATTTCTTTGATTTCTTTCTTTTTTAACTGAAAAATGTCATTGGAATTTGTAGACACCCTAGTCCTACCTGGCCAGAGTACTGCAATGCAGCATAATACAGCAGTTTATGTACATAGTTTTGTTTCATGCCAAGAGTGAGACATAAATTTAATAGATAGTTAGCATAGCATTGTGTTGCTTTGCCTACTAAAGAGGTAGAATATCATACTTTTCTCACCAGATTGGGAGATTAAGGTGAAACACTATTTTTCAAGGAGTGGTGCTGAACAAGTGCTGTTATTGCCAAGTCATGCCAGATGGCACGGGAGTCTGGATGCAGGATGAGAGAAGGCAAATGGATCAAGGGAGAGCAACTTCTCCTGTGTCACTGGTAGATAGTATAATGCCCCCCAGATGTTTGGATTACAATTTCTTGCTACTGACTTTCTCCTTGGAGCAGATGGAAGTTTGCTTATTTATTTATTTGATTTCTACAACTCTTATTTCTATAAATAAGAGTTTGCTTATTTATTTGAGTTCTACATCAACAAGTTGGGAGTTGATGTCCAAAGTATCTGAAGAGTGCTGGATTATCTAAATCTATTTTTGGTGTGATTGAGCCAGTTATTTAGTTGTTGGAGGATTGATTGATTGCATGTCATCAAGTCAATGCTGACTTTTAGCGATCCCATAGATCTTCAGGACAATCTGTCCCCAACCTGAATCCTTCAGATCTTCCAATGATGCATCCATTGTTGTCATAATTGAATCCATTTACCTTGGTACTGATCAGCCTCTTCAATTTCTTCCACTTTTCTCAGCATTAGAGCCTTTTCCAGAGAGATAGATTTTCCTGTTGGAGTCTTTTAAATGTTATATGTGTACCTCCTGAGCTGTTGTTCCTATTTGTTTCAAGTTGACCTTGTGCTGGTACCAGATGATGGGAAGCTAACCTTCCTCCAACCTCCCGTTGTAAAAGAAGATGCTGATGACCATCTGCTGCAGCAACTGGGTAGCTTAGTTGCACAGTTGTGGTTGGCAGGGAAATCAGTTATCAGCTAACTGGAATAACAGAGGGAGAGATATTTAAATCTGACATCTGTTTAATTGAGTGGAAGGAGGTGGTGAAGAGCAGAGAGAAAATACGAGGTAGTAAGTTAAAACCGTTCTTGCCTTCCCAAGCTACAAAATAACTACTCTGACTGTTTAACTTTTATGTTCAGTTTTTCCAAATATCTCTTCTCCACCCATTATGCACACTTGTGTCATTATTGAAACATATTTCTGTTTCTGAAAATTACTCTAGTAAATTCCCAAGAGTCCAGGTCCTAAAAAGCTTTTTGTAAGCTTTTTGTAATATCTGGATAGCATTACAAATCTAATCTTCTGTATTGCTCATCAAAAAACGTGAGCACAGATGAGCACACATATTTTTTTCTTAAGGGAGTTGAGGAACCATGAAATTGGGGACATTTGATAGTTAGGTAGAAAGTGGCAGAAGGGAGAATGGGAGAGAAATCACAAGTGCTACCTCTGAGTGGTAGGAGTGGCAAATGTAGAAGACAAATATAATTAATGTCTGGTTTGATTTAAAAATATTAAAATTATTGCTGTGAAAACATGTACAGATTACAGGGTAGGATTTCTATTCATTGAACATCCTAGAAGAATTCATGACAAACCATTTTTATACTGCTGCCAGTAGAATTACACGGAGTGTCCACAAAATCACCTAGAGATACAGGTTTACCCAGTTTCCACATAGTGCTATATCAGCCATCTGTGGACTGTGTCAGGAAACAGAATATTATATTACTGAGGCCATATTGTTTGGACAGCATTCTTACATGAGGGCCACTTGTAAGTCACTGTTTTGATTTAGGTAAGACTATATAATACAAGTGATATAATCTACCAGACAAGATTTTCTCCACACAGGAAAGCTAGAAACATATTGATCCTGATTAGTTCATGGTTTTCACACTGCTGTTCTGCAATTATAGTTTTATGGTAAAAATGCTGGTAATGACAATATAGAATAATCTTATTCTAATTTTTAGATTAGTTGCAAACAGGAACTAATAACTTCCTGCAAATTTGTTGCTTAAAAAGAAACCTAAGAGCCAAGGTGTTAATGGATGGAGATTGCCTCTAGGGAATGCAAGATGCCAACAGAAGAGATTATCTGTAAGTCAAGAGTGAACTGTGGAGTCTTCTCAGAACTTGATGGTTTGCTTGCACACTTTCATTACCACTAGTTAACATCTTCAGTGCTAGAAGAGAGTGGGATTTGCTTTCTGTTTATATACAGTAGCTTGCCCTGTCAGTGTTGTTTTCTCCTTGGTAGTTCCTTTATTAGACTGCTTGATTTTTTTTGTCAGAGTTGATAGTTCCTTGATTGATTAGGGTATTGTTTACAGCTTGATGGTTTGCCTAGTATTAATCTGATGTTAAGCCCTGCTTATCTGGATGTGGATTGCTGTTGAAATGGTTTTGGTCTTTTTGTTTCCTCTTTAATTTGTTGGTCTTTTTGTTTCTTTTTTTTAAATAATTATATATTTTGAGCGATGTCTAAATGTTGTTTATCTCTATGTGCCTATTGATGGCTGGTTTCTCTGAGTGGCAAGCTTCCAGGAATTCCCTAGCAATGTTGGATTTATCTTGGTCTAGGATGTTCATAGTTTCCCTAGATTTTTTGGCAAGATTTTGGAAGTGGTTTGCCATTGCCTCCTTCCTAGGGCTAGGGTCATGGTTTGTCAGAAACAACAAACAGATGATTATAACCATAAGGCATTATTGTAGCACACAAACCAACCAAAACCCTCCAAAATATCTTAAGTACATTTAAATAAAGCAAAATATCCAGTAGTCCAAGAAGAAAAAAACAGGGGTCATATATAATATAAAGTATAAAGAAGTATACTGTACTATGTAGGATAGACAGGTAGAAGATAAATTGCTTGCTTGCATTCACAAACCAACTAGCCATCAGAAGACACAATAAAAACTCCTTAATTTCTTAATACATGGACAGACTTAACCATAGTTTCAACTAGTCATGAATTAAATCTTAATCTGAAATCTGAACCTGAATTGGACACCCAGAGTCACTCTGTGAGTGAGATTGGCAGCCTCCAAATTTGATATTTAAATAAACTACCAAGGGGAAAACACCATTCCCACCAACACAATTGGGGCAAGCTACTGCATATAAACAGAAAGCAAATACCACTCCCTTGAAGAGATAACACAATGCCTGCAAGCAAGCAAGCTCAGATAATACCAAGGGCTCCACAATGTGAGATACCTGTTCTCACATTCCTTAAATGACTGATGAGGTTCTGTTGCAAGGGGGCCCAATCCAATTTCTTCCCTGGTATAGTAATGGCTCATTTTGCTGATTTCAAATCAACCAAGTGGAAAATGTACAGAAAGGTTAATTCCTTGTTAAATTGGCCAATTCTAAGCAGATGCATTGTATACCTGCTGGGTGGCGTGTGTTGTTTCTTCTGCTGTCAATGGAATTATTTTGAAAATTGTGACATGCAAAATGGTTGTGATAGCTAATGAATAAAATTCTGTTTGAAAAGACAGATTGGGAGATTTCATAGACTTCTAGAAACTTTTAAATTTTACACTCCCAGGTTAAGTTTTTAGCAGGTTAGTTGTGCTTCAAGATCACCAGAAGTGCATATTTCCTTTACACAATGCATAAAGAACACCAGGCTCTTGCATTGTAACATTTATAAATCTGGATCTTGATCACAATGGCATTATGTTCTTCATAAAATAAACCTTTTTCTTATCTCTTACAAGCAGATAATTACCTTTCTCTGCTTAATTTAACACAGATTCCTCAAGTGAAATAATGAGACTGTTTCCATACATTCCAGGTTGTAAAGCATATCAAGTCAATGAAGTGGAGACTGTAGTAGGGGTCAGGTAAAAAATACCCCCACCTACAATGACTCTTAATGGAGGTTGCCAATACTTTGTGGGCCAGAGATTTCCCTGGCATGCGCCTCACTGAAGAGAATGATTTAGCACTTTAGGTTATTGCAGGAGTCAAACAGGAGATAGGTTTTATTTGTACTGAGCTGTAAACAGCAACTTTAATAGATTCACTTGTGGAATACTAATGGCCTGCTATCAGCAGTGGGAAAAAGAAACATGGATTTAGGAAGGGAGATCTGGCAGCACAAGAAAAGATGTTATGAGAGGCAATTATTGGAAAGCAGGTAAATACAGTAAGGTTGTGTCTATAAATTACAGATGACATATTATCTCTCTAAGATAATTCAGGGTAAGTAGGAGGCTGAGGACTTGCATTCTTTCCTGTAGTTTTTAATCCTTAGGTATTATTTAATTTTATTTATTTATTAAATTTCTATAGCCTTCAGACAAATACTCTGGGTGGTATTAAGTATTTAACTATTTGTTTGCTTGTGACATCCTCTTACATAAAAAAACACTTGTGGGCTTTCCCCCCATCCTTCTTTCTCCCTCACCCCTTGAATATATGAAGTACTTATGGAGAGTCAGGTTAGTCTATTCTTTCCTCCACCCTGACATCAGTTGTATAAGATCTAATTTGAAACTTGCTATCCAGTAGTATAAGCTTAAAGATGCCAAAACATGAATCTAGGACATAGGACAAAGTCTATCTGGATGGTGGTATTGTTAGGGGTCAAGGGCTCAGTTGAAATGTAGGCTAATTATTGCATTGTGCCTCTTGGTACATATTATTTAGCACTTCACTATGAGAATATATCATTTCTCTTGTGGTTTAGCCAAGATTATGGAGCTCCTCCTAATATGGCTTGGCTTTTATTGCTCTTTTAGATCAGTTTCTCTAATTTGATACTACTATGGCTGGAACTGCATAATTGAAAACCAGTACATCCAGAGAACGCCAGGTTGAACAGCTTTTCAAAGTCCTTTTCTGTTTGCTCGATCTTAATGCTCTTAATTCTTCTACTGAGAACTGTGATGATGTCAAGCAGCTTTGTATTACAACTTACGATTTTCCCTTTAATTCCATTCACAGAATTTATTGGCTATAATCAAATAACAATTTTTATGATATGCCATCATCTAAACTCTTTGCAACCACATTGATAGATTTTTCCCAATCTGGTCTTTCAGGTCTTCCAACAGTTCACTTCAAATGATGTGCTGTCAATCCATCTTTGTGATGGTAGTACTCTTCTTCATTTTCTTTCAATCTTTCCGAGCATCACAATTGTTTCTAATGAGTCCTCTCTTCTCATTATGTGGCCAAAGTACTTGTGCTTCAGCTTCAATATCTGTCCCTCCAATGAGCAATCAAGGTTGATATCCTGTAGGATTGACTGGTTTGATCACCTTGCTGTCCAAGGGACCCTCAGGAGTCTTCTCTAGCATCACAATTCGAAGGCATCAATTCTTCATCAATTCATGGGATGTATGGTTACTGTATTTTGGCAAACACTCAGCCATGTATTCTAAGAACTTCCATGTATCTAATATCAATTAATTATTATTATTATCAATTTGTTGTTGTTGTTCAGTCGTGCAATCGTGTCCGACTCTTCGCGACCCCATGGACTGCATTACGCCAGGCCCCCCTGTC
>JANHZU010009326.1:5534-18729 GCA_032468055.1 Acrochordus granulatus | reverse complement strand
GGCGGTTATTCTTAAAGTGGGCGGTTATTCTTATCTAGCACTTAGTGCTTCTTCCCTCCGTACTATGAGGGAGAAGCGACAAAGGGGGGATTTCTGCTCTCCCTGTATGTGTGCACGTGTGCGCGGCTTTAAGAATATCCTGGCACGAAGAAGAGGAGGGGGAGGGGACTTCCTAGAGATTGAATCGGGAGTCTCCGGAGTTCTCTCTCTTGAATGCCTTTCACTTAATTTATGCTGTTTATGCAGTGAGAAAGGAGAGCTCCGTTGGGAGATTTCCCATGTGAGCTCATCGCACGGTGCTCATTGTGATCAGGAACGTAGGCAGAACGCGTGCATACACACTGCCGCCCGTATGGAAATGGAGTAAACTGAGCGAGGGGAGAGTCGGCAGATTGCTGCATTAGCAGAACTCTCTCATGGGGTTGCTGTCTGCAACAATGGAGTAAAGCACGAGGTAAGAGATGGCAGAACTCTCGCACGGAGTTGCCTGAATGAGAAGTACAGAGTGTGCTTACTGATGATGCACAAGGTTTGGCACAAAGTTTCTTTGTCTCGTGAGTCACGGCTCGTCTAGCAGAATATTTTTTGATTAAATTTTTTGCTCGTCCTGCGAGTTTCTCGTCTTGTGAGTTACCATTGTATATGCATCCAGCTTCCACTGGAGATCAACTGAGCAATGGCAAGTGAAGAACATCTGTCCTATAGATGAATTCTAAATGTAGAAGAGTCAAATAGAATTCAAAGTCTATTTTGCTTTCAGTCCTATAGTGATTTAAAGAGGAACTAGATGCTGATTAATTGAGATGTTTCAATGACTACTTTGATTTGCTCCACTGTTCACAACTTTCTAACTACTTGCTCCTGAATTAAGATATACTGCCTCAAAGCTGGTTTTAGGGATGCCAATTACATTTCATGCAAGTAGCAAAGACTTCAAAAGCTTTTAAGAGTGGAAAAAGACATACTTTCATTTATTGTCATCACATCATTATCTTAGTTTCAAAGGAAGCAATTTTCTAGTATTTTAATAATTGCATAACAGAGATCATTCAAAAAGGAGACTGAACCTGAGGATGGACAATTTTATTTACTCCTTTCTTTCAGGGTTCTCATGGCACTAAAATCTGATCACCTCTGCTGAGAAACTGTGATTATGGTTTTGCTAGAAATTCATTTTCAAGGAGTTGTTAACTCTAAGGTTTTTGTTGTTCAATTGCTCAGTTGTGTCTGACTCTTTGAGATCCCATGGACTGCAGCACATCAGGCCTCCCTGTCTTCCACTGTCTCCCAGTGTTCACCCAAACCCATGCCCATCACATCAGTGATGCTATTTAACCATCTCTTCCTCTACCAGCCCCTTCTCCTTTTGCCTTCAATCCTTCCCAGCATCACAGTCTTTTCCAATGAGTCCTCTGTTTTCATTAGGGGGCCAAAGTATTTGAGCTTCAGCTTCAGTATCTGTCCTTCCAATGAACAATCAGGGTTGGTTTCCTTAGGATTGACTGGTTTGATCTCCTTGCGGTCCAAGGGACTCTCAAGAGTCTTCTTCAGCACCACAGTTCAAAGGCACCAATTTTTTGGCCCTCGGCCTTCCTTATGGTTCAACTCTGATAGCCATACATTACTATTGGGAAAACCATAGCTTTGACTATATGAACCTTTGTCAGCAAGGTGATGTCTCTGCTTTTTAATAGGCTTTTAACTCTAAGATTAGACCACTTTAATATTAGGGATCATTACATGTATAATTTTAGCAATTTAGGAGTAAGTTGTTTTTCAAGCACTCCTGGCTATGAGTTAGTCTGAATTACACGAAACAACAACAACAACAATAACTTGTGAGCTTGTTTGCATTCAAAGTTCTTTAAATGTTTTTATACAATTTTACCAGATATAGAACTAGTAATTTACAAGAGGCAATGAAAATAAAAGTCTAGTCAGTTCTGGAAAGTTAGGAGATGATTCAGTTACAAGTTTGTTAAACTTTAGGTTCTGATGATCTAATGCAATAACTACAGTGAGATAAGCATCTGTTATGAAATTGGTTTCCATAAAGTCAATTTAATGTGTGTACTGTATATTTGTGTGTGTGTATACACATATATATGTAGCTGTAGAAAAGTATTAAGATATTTGGGAAGTGAACTATTTCAGAGATCAGTTGTGTTGGGTAGCAGCATCCAAAGAAGCTTGTTATTGTTGAAGAACAATGAAGGTACTCCTTATTGGTCAGGCAAGTGGGTGAGCAATGTTGCAACACAAGTAGAAAAAGAAAAAGACTTACATTGTCATGCCACAATGCTGTTAGTGTTGGTCTGACTCTCTTTGCTTCCCTGGGTGCACTATTCGTATTGTGTCTATCCTGCTCTCTTGAATACATTTTGTATTTAAAGTACTTAGTTTAGTTTGCATACTGTTCAACTTCAATTCATATTATGCTCATTGACTATGTTTTTCATACTTTTTAAAAAAGAAAACTATATAATTCCTAAAGTCAGTAAAAATTAATTAAAAGACATATCTGGAAAGCTAGATTAGTAACCCTTTGATGAGACTATTTCTCTCAGGCAGCCTATTTTCCCCCTCCCCTTGTCAGGAGTTATATTAGGGAGCTGGTGTTGTCCTCTTTATCTTAATGGTTACAAGTAGAAATGCAGATAAGAGGCAAACAAGAATGATTAACAACAGCAATGAGTTAATTCACAAAGTTTGCTTAAATAACTTCTAAGCACACAGACAGGAGGACGCACTAATTTCCTCAGCTGCACAGATATTTATTTTATGCAAAGAGAAAAAAGGTCTACACCGTTAACTCCTCACCAATTCTACATTTTGCCAGTACACTTCTGAAATATATTGGGAGTACCATAAGATTGATTGTAATATATAAATATGTGGATCATCAACTCTGTTTTAATACTTTCTAACATGACTTAAATGAAAGTTGCAACTTCCTTTTAATGGGTCTGTGCAAACCAACCTGTCTCAGAATACAGGGAAAACAGCTACTTTTTCAAGAAATGTAGTACTTATACAGGTCTTAGCCAGCTCTGTTTTGTATTTGGTCAGCATTTCCCAATGTGGTTTCTCTCTGACATTCATCAGCTTCTGCTAGCATGGCGACTGTTCAGATGTGGTGGGAGTTGTAAATCAAAATAATTTTAGGAAAATAATCCATGTTTTGATCATAACAGAAGGAAATGCTATTCCTTCTATGTTTTCTCCCCACATCATCATGGAATTGGCCAAATGCACAATATAATAGAATCAGACTCAGTTTTTCCACTCACCACACTCCTTCATTGGATGATATTTGCAGTAAGCCCAGGGAATAAAGTTACAATTTGTAATTTACAAATGTTACAGAGATGAAACTCTTTCAGTATATCTGTAGCAGATCATGTAAACCTGATCCCAGATGCTGGTTTGAGTTTTATTCTTAGAAAGTTTAAGATTACTTCACTTTAGAAAGACTTCAGCCTCAGAATTCTAGAGCCAGAGAAGACGAGTAATCTTCTAGGATCAGTTCTGATTTAGGCAAGAATCACATTCCAAAAGAAGTAATCAAATAGGAGAAGGATACACTTTTAATTCAGTGTAGGATGGCATGCTTCTGTTGCAGCAAATGAAATTGCTCAGAGTGAAGCCCTTGCTTTGGAGTGGTATGGCTGTTCAACTCAGTCTGCCTGATCTGCTACTGATGCTCAATCAGATGGCAGAGCTTGTTTTAAATCCTAAATTTCACCCTTCGAAACCCAGCCTAGTCTGCAAGGCAGCCAGATGATTTACCTTTCCCCTCTTTCCTCTCTCTCTTCCTAGTAATGCAAATATGGTTTGATCTAATATACATTCATGTCTTCAAATAGGTCTATCAAGCCAAACTCAGATCCAAGTTCCCTGTGAGGGAATATAATTGAAGGCTTTGTAACATAGCCAGCTTTGCAATAAACATAATCTTTGACATGTTTAATTGAAGTTAAACTGCTTTAGTGGATCATATGGTTTTAAATAGTTTTAACTTTTTTTTTTTAGCTTTGCTGAGAATCTATTTAAAAGGCACAAGAAGGGAAAAACAATAAAAAGGGAGGAAATAGCAACCAACGGAATTTCAAATTTATAATGAAACAATAATGATCTGAAATTTCCTATTTATTTATTTTGGGCTGAAACCATGCTATTTTAAATACTGAGAAATCATAAAAATGTACCAGAAAGCTTGCAATAACAAAAACAAATAATCCCAAATAATGTCCTAGAAATAATTTAATTATAGCTCACTTTATCATAATCTGTTTGCAGAAAAAAGCAGTAAAAGAGACAATCTAGCATATTAAAATTCAGTAGGCATTCAGTTCAGCTAGTGCAGGAGTGATTTCAGCCTCCTGTACAAAGTATATCTAGGCATACAAAACTATTGTACTAGTTTTTCAATTCATTTTGCATTTTAGAAAAGTTAAGGAGTTGAACCGTTGAGATTATTTTCATGGCAGCTTCAATATATTTTTATGACACACTGTATCATCACCTTTTCAAATTTAGCTAAATTACAGTTTTATGCACCATAATTACATTCTGTTCTACTGGGTGGCTGTGCTTTGTAATGCCAAGCCAATATTAATCAAGTTTCCCCTTAATTATGGTTCATTTTTCCTATGTCATATGGTCTCTTATATGCTTCAGATAATTACAGTAATCTATAACATTTTATTGTGTGATTGGATGCCACTCCAGGAACTTAAGCTTTTCATACTTCATGGAATCCAAACATTTGGTGTGCTTCACAGCAAAGTCTTAGTGTGCAGACACTGTTAACACAATGTCTTCATCACAAAACTTTTAAGGAATGGTTTGTTTCAAATCTTTTTTTATAGATAGTTCACAAAGTCTTAAACTAGAGAGGACCGAAGAGCAATCACAACCATTCTGGGACATTCATACAGGTGGATCAATGGATGAATCTTCTTCTGAAAAAAAAACTAAAACTGGAATATACCTGGACTGTATCAGGCGTGATCATAATAATGTTCAAGGTTGCGTTGGCTTTTAAATTGTCCTTGTAATAATCCAAGGGTTTCATTCTTTGTGTGGCTGACTGCATTTCTTTGATATGTGTCCTACAGATTCTATATGCATGTATTTAAGAAGAATAAATCTGGTATATCTTTGTATACCATCAAGACTTGCCTGATTGCAGTGACTTAGTAGTGCAACAAATAAATAAACAATAAAATAAAGCCGTACTGTGATTCCAATGGACATTTTGGCATGCTGTTATTCTTAACTGATGCTCTGGAGTCTTTAAATAGGAAAAAGAGAGAGAAATGTAAATGAAGGATTTATAAACATTAGAATGCATAAAATATTTCTAAATAGCAAATGTTTGAAACTATTCATTGCATTATTATATTAATTTAAATTTTACATCAATATTAACATTGAATTATTATATAATTAAAGATCCTTATATGACATTGACAGCCATAAAGAGGAAGTTCTATAAACAGATAAATGGCAATATAAATGTCAAATTATAAGCTGAAAATCCTATACTTATTTAACAAATTATTATGAATTTAAATTTTAATGTATTATACTTCTCATGTTGAATTACATTAATGAAATTTATTTTTCAGGTGTGATGTTAATTTGATATTGAAATGCATTCTCACAATTGAATTTGCTGCTCTATAGAAGGAATTGTATGTAATTTCCAGTGAAAAACATGGAATATCCTGCAGCTCAGCATATGAAAAGCCAGTTCAGTAAATTTTGAGGGAATAGTGAAGTGTCTTGATATTTAATTAAAAAACAATGATTTGAAAACAAATTTCTGCCTTAAGAAATGATTTCATTGAAATGTAAATCATTTTTCAGAACTGTTTGGTTTTACAGCTGGTTATTGATGCTGGTAATAACCTACAAAGCCCTACATTTCTTTACTATATTCTTATTTTTTTCTTTCTTTTATATTTTTTATTTTCTGCACTTTCTATTTTTTATTTTTTTAGTTGGTTTTAGTTTTTTAATCATTGAAATTATAATTTTTAATAAAAGTACTATTAAAAATATATAGGAGAAGAATATCCAACCTGTTTACTGCATCTCCAATGTATTTTGAAAATGTGTGGAGGTCTTTTGGTTATGACTGTTCATGTAGCAGGTTAGATGAAGTCTTTCTTATTTTCTTCAATATAAGACTTTTGCTATCATTGGATGGTATTAACTCCACCATCCCAGTTATAAGGAGATAGCTATCCATATAGATTTTGGGCTTGGCTTATCAGTCTTTTTCTGTCTCTTCAAGTCCTTGCAATGGGATCCAGTTCTAGCTTCTCTCCAGAATTTCTTGTTCACATTGGGAGTTGTGTGCAATCTGTTTGTTCCTTCTGTTATTTCAGGCTGCAGTTGCTGCCAAGCTCCAGGGCAAGCTCCAAGATGAGATCTGAGAAGAACTGCTGCTCAGTGTTAAGCTGACTTCCCAATCCTAATTCCAGGCAGCAATCCAGTCGAGTTGCTTATTGTGGCTTGTGGTCCTGGCAACCAAATGTCTGAATCTTGGCATGGTGGCCAAGCAGTTAAGATGCTGGGCTTCTTGGCCAGAAGGTTGGCAGCCTGAGTTTGAGATTCAGGCATTGTGAAAGGGGGTGAGCTCCCATTATTTGCCCCAGTTCCTGCTAACCTAGCAGTTCTAAGGCATGCAAAATGCAGGTAGAGAAATAGGTATCACCTAAATTGGTGGGAAGGTATCAGTGTTCTGGGCACCCCGGCATACAGTCATGCTGGCCACATGACCTCGGAAGCATCTTTGGACAATACTGGCTCTTTGGTTAGGAAATGGAGATGAGCACCACCCCCTAAAGTCGCACATGACTGAAAGGGGAAACATTTATCTTCAATGTGCCTAGATATCAATTCCCACTTCTTCATTTGATGGCAGTCTTTACTTCTCCTCTCCTCCTCCCAATTGCCCACTTGCCCTCTGAGTTAGCTTTTCCTTTCTTTGCCCTCTTATGCTGAGAGCATGGGAGGAACAAGTTGGACAAATGTGGCTAGCTATGGATTTGGTACTTCCTTGAAAAGGCCAGTGTGTGGCTAAATAAGCCATCTGTGAATGCTATTATTTTCTTCAAAAACTGAAACTGGTTGGTTGTAAATGCTGGCATGGATGCAGGTGAATTGGGTCTATGCTTGCTGGGAGGACTGAGCAGCCTCTTTATTGGATTCCTGGAAGATTTAATCATTGTCTTCTTATTGATAGTTATATCTAGCAATGTGTACATTTTATTAATTCTCCAATTGTCAGACTTCTCTCTTCACCCACCTTCATGAAAATAAAATGAATACTTAAATTAATACTGAATACAAAGCAAGAAATTATGAATCTGTGTTAATTCTTTCTCTGTATTTGTCCAAAATGTCAGTGTGCTATTTATTATTGAATCATTTACTTTTAATTGTAATTTTCAATTTCTCTCAGACTAAATATCTTTATTTCTGAAAATCATCTGGAAGTCCTCCTCTTTCTATTGAAGAAATCCAACCATAAAGTGAGATAATCCAGACTGTAGCTCATGATAAGCATGTTACTTCGTAATAGAGTTGGAAGTTTGGTACTTCTAATCTGCCTCACTGTTTTGCATTCTTATAGACTCTTTAAGTTTCACTTTCAATCTTTTATAACTATGAATACTTATTTGTTTCTGACAGTCATTAAGCATCTTATTACCAAAACTTATTGGAGTAATTTGGAATAAGTTGAACTTTGGCAGTATGTTCAATTTCATTGCTGCAATTCTTTCTAATCAAGACTATTTCAACTTACTTCACCTTTAAATATCTGCCATTATATTTTCCAAGTCTGGAAGTAATTATTCTTGAATTTTCATTGTCTTTTGTTAAGTAAATCCCCAGATATCAGATATATTTTTATAACAATATTAAACTTGCTTGCCCTATATTGCTTGCTATAAATATTGTTTTTCCATGTTCAGATTGTGTTTCCAAACTGAAAAGCAAAATAAAACAAAAAACTCACAGACCATTATAAAAGACAGACTGTCTTCTACAGACATTTACAAGAAAAATAATGTTATCATTTCCATGAATCAATTAATGTTAATATACTGTACAACATGCTGATAGTTTTTTTTAAGGAAGAGAAATGAGAAACAGTATTTTCATTGTCTGTTCCTTATGTTAAGCACTTAAAGTCTGAGTTTTCACAAATAATTTATTTAATTCTTTCTGAATAAGCTCCAAAGCAAAATATATCTCTCTTACTTTTACGAACACCAAAACTCAGAGAGGAAAGAAGACTAACTCTTCATTATCATCTTAATACAGTGGAGAAGTTTTTAAAGATTAGGCAAGAAATTAGCTGCATTATGTTTTTTACATAAACACTTTTGGTATCAATTTAGGCTTTTAAAAAGGGGTAAAATGTCAATCCAACACCTGTTCCTTTGTTTCATTGCCTGATAAATATGTACTGCATTTCAGTTCAGTTTAGAGAATGGAAAGAGTTACATTGGAGCTTAATATACCATCACAATGTACATAACATTGATTAGATTTGGTGGTGAAGTCATAATGGCAGCTCATATAATTATGATACTTTTTGCTATTACTCTAGAAGAAATAGCACATAAAATTTAATTTCCTCTATGTAACAATGTTATGAGAAAGTTCAGATTAAGAGCAATACTTCCCATCTTTATAGTGAATAGCCCTGTTCATAATTTTTCTCCAGGAAAAAAAAATCCATCCCCATGTCTTCCTTCACTGCTTGCAGTTGGAACTGGAGTTAAAAATAAGTATTAGTTAGAACAGAAGTTATTGCAAAAGAAGAAGAAAAAAAGAAAGAAATATATTCCTCTTAAAAATGCAAAATTCAACCAATAGTCAATTGTTTTAAGTATTTACTACATTTCTAGTCCCTTAAAAAGCAGAGGATATAAGACAAAACATAGAACCCCTAATTTTAGATTTTTTTTCTTATTCTTAGTACCACTATTTGCATTTGTTCTTGTTTCAGACTGCAGAAAAATGATACAGGATTTTTTTTTTCAAAAAGGTCCTAGCTGAATAGCAGAAATTGATGGTTATAGCATATCTTCATGAAACAAAAGTCATGGGGTTTATTGGAAGATGTTTCATGCCTTCATTTTAGTTCCAATCATCTCTGTGCTAACATTTGCAATATGGCTTACAACTCAAGCTCATCCCAAGTTATTTGGGATGTTTCTTCATGCTGAACAAAAGGCTGGGGCATCAGTGCTTTTTTCCTATGCCACAAGCCTTTTTTTTATCAAAATGTGATTCTAGACTTTTATGTGTATATTTCTTATGGGTGTTCCTGGGAAAAAGATGTGCGAGGGAAATATTTTCTCTGGTGTCTTAAATCAGGACTTAAGTACCTACTCTATTTCCTGTCTGTGGAATTGAAACACTTTGAAATTCAGCTTAAAATATTATAATTTATAAAAACAACATCAGCAAAACCTAATCCTACTGAAGTAAATTTCTGTTTGACTGTGGGCGGATTAATATATAAATATAATGCTTTAAAACTAGTAAAGTGATCCTTGAGTTTTCTTTGTAAGGCATATTATCCATTTAAAGGACATAATTTGCAGTTTTGTGTGTAAGTTTAAATATGATTCATGATCCAGTGATGTGCGGTTTGTCTTAAACCACAAGGAAATAATGCATTGATGACTTTTATATCCTTTCCTTACCTGCTTGAGCTGCTTTGTCACACCAGCTATGTAGTGTAGATAATTTGTGATGTTGAAGACAGAACTGAAAGGCTGGTGAGTTGTAGCTGCTTTTAAAAAGAAGCTGGTGAGGATGTGTGAGAGAAATCAATAATAAATTATCCATCATTCTAGCAAGCCAGCTTCCTCATAGGTCCCCTCTGACATGTAGGTGAAACTATAAATTAATTTACTTAGAGCCAATAAAGATTCTAACGTGCTCCAAAATGACTAGCAAATGTGCATTAGCAACACAAAAATGACTTTGTTTAGCAAGAGCTTTAGTAGGATCTCCAAATACTGCAGCTTCTTTTTATAGCCTTATGAGAGATGGGCTTGGGCAGCCGCAGGAGATGGAGTGACTGGAATGGTCTATAATTTATGGATGTAAAATGATCAGGCTTCATGTTGTCTATAAAACATGAAATGCGTACTTCATTCCTCACCAATTAGATCATAGTCTAACCCCCCAGTTCTTTGAGGGGGTTAAAGGAATATTCTAAGTACTAGACGTAAATGAATACTGTGGTTAAATTAAACCCTTCGACAGCCCAAGTAGGCTTGAAAGAAATGCCTTGTGGATGTTATTAATATGCATATTTAAGTACTGTTTTCAAAGTTTAACTGCAAGCCATTGCAAGCACAAATGTTCATAACAGCTATGGTATGTATTTAAAAGCTTTTTCTTTTTCCCTTCCTCTTCTTGTTTTTGCCATAGCAGCTGATTCTCCCACAATATTTATTATTACTGTTACTGTTGTTGCTGTCTCTCATTGTCATTAATATATAGTTCTGCAAACAACAGGAGTACAATATAAAGATATGACTTTGTACACACCAGATGTTAAGGATGGTATGCCAAAAGTACCTGATTCATGTCCCCTGCTCCAGAACCTCAGTTTTCTCTTTTACCATATAGGAAGACTTTGATCAGATACTTTAGGTATGTCTAAGCTTCAGTTAACTAAAAGAGATTTATTGGACTTATTTTTTTAATTTTTCAACAGAGTAAAATACAACATACACTAAAAAAACAATAGAGTGCAAAACAAAAAGACACAAAATAATATTCAATAATAAAAGCAAAATAACAAATAACATAACCTGAAATACAAATACACAAAAAAACGCTCCCATACACCAATCCCGACCCAACTCAGTGTGAAAACTGAATGAGATTTATGATTTTCAGAAAGAATCTTTAGAAACTCTAAATGCTCATATTAAAGTTTGTTTTTGAATTTTTTTTCAAAAATATAAACTCCCATTCAAACATATTTTTTTTGTTTCTATTTTTTTGTTTATCATGAACTAAAAGTAGTTAATGTGAACTATGACAAAAACCTTTGCTCTTCAATCCAAAATAATTTGCACTAGATTTTAAGAATGCAAGACTTGCATTTATAATCAACTTTTCAAAATAAAATCCAGGTGTCCAACTACATGTTGCTTTGCATATATAAACACAGCTACAGTCCTTGTTTCCTGAGCAAAAGGAACTAAGTTGCTTTATTGGTGAGTGGAGTGGCATATAAATTTAATAAATAAAATAAATAAAAATAAACTGTGGGGGAATGTGATCTGGATTAAGATCTATCATGAAATTAGGAGATTTAACTTGTTGCTTCACATGGCCCTACACAAACAATTGTGTCCCACTTTTTCCAAAGCAGAAAAGAAATGAGTTGCATTTTTTAATAAGAGCAGAAATATTCATTATAATTATTTGCACTAGGTTTCCAACTTTTCCTAGCTTTCTACCTACCTCCAGTAATAAAATTTATCTTTCCCAGTCAAAACTCATATTACCTATATTGAAATTTTATTCTAAATTGGCTTCTTGCTTACTTAAGCACCTATCTTTTCTCATCTACTCTCTCTTTCTTTTTTACCACTGATTTTCAAGATCTTTATTTTATTCATCACTCTTCTCTTTGTAGGTGTCATGAATGCAGGTGGAGTCATTTTCCAAAGATGATAAACTTTCAGATCTTGTACTTGAATCTTGGATTGCTTTTTCATTTGTCTTGACACTAAGATGAACAAAATGAGGTACTGTATCAAGGATCACACACAGATAGGAGAACAGAGTTCTCAAAACATTTTGGGTTGCAGTGCACATTTAAAATTTTGCAAATGTTATTTTGCAAGCACATTGTTACACAAAATGACTCCTAGAGGTGCTTGCATATCTACAAAATGGTTGTAATTGGGAGCATAACCTGTAACAAAGACCTAATTTATCAGAATGCTACTGCTGTTCCTTTAAACAGCATCACACAAGACATCTAGTGTCCTGCTTATCTTTGTGTTTTATTGGGATTGGCACACTTCCAAATAGACACTGAATTGTATCCACTGATCATTATTATTCTCTAAGAAAGAATCCAGTCTTGAAAATAAAGATAATGCTGAAGGCAGATGCTTTGCTTCCTGGCATGCCAGCTTCCCTTTTTCATTTTTTATTGAAAATCGTTTTCTTTTTAAAAAATGAAAAGTTTGGTAGGCAGGGAGCTGGGCATGAAATGAGATGTCTGCAAGTACAGTGAAGTCTTCAGGCATCCTGCTGGGGCTAACAGGACTAGAATATTGTAGAGTGACAAAGATAACAAAGGGAAAACTGCACATACTACATATGATTGGAAAGGGGGCACATGCTAATCCTAGAAGCTCTAAGACAAAATGGGGTAAAGATGAAATACTTGGTTTCAGCAGAGGACATAAATATGTTAGCCATTAGAGAAACATGTCAACATTGCAGAAACATGAGTGATTCAGTATGGTTTAATAATTGTGCTACAAGCTGTGCACAGGTTGATCATGCTGTGACTATACACAATATAAATATGGTAGCATTATTTATACATCCAAGAGAATACAATATCCAAAAAATTCTTCAAAGGGGATAGACTCTTCCAGTATAAATGCTTGGGGTAATCTTGAAATGGAGAATTTCCAATGTGGGGACAGAGTTTAGGGGGTTGGACTAGGAATGATGAGATCTGGGTTCTACCCTATCCTCAGCCATCAGAGTTAATTTAAGATAGACTAGATTAGGAAATCAGTGCCATGTAGATCAATTAATGGATGCCCAGCTTGGACAAATTTTTTGGAGAAAAAAGTAATAATTTTAAGTATGTCTGTGCTCTGTTCTAAGCCGACATGGAATTGACACAAGAGGATAAACTTGAAATGTGAACGTTATTCAATCATGGAATTTACAATAGTATCAAATTAAATGGAAATGTATGTGGGCACTTGTCAGGGTCTAACAATCTTGTCCATTCTGAAAACTGGGAAAAAGGAAATTAAAAAGGTAAAGTCAAGAGAGTAAATAATTTCATTATATATATATATATATATATATAAAGGTAAAGGAGACCCTGCCAGTCGTGACCGACTCTAGGGTGCGGTGCTCATCCCCGTTTCCAAGCCGAAGA
>JANHZU010009324.1:10817-21138 GCA_032468055.1 Acrochordus granulatus | reverse complement strand
CTCATCTCTCACAAGGCATTATAAACAAGACAGCATCCTGAAACCTGGGGGGGGGAGAACTTAATTTCCTTCCCTTATGACTATATTTACTACAGCATCATTTACAATTAGGGAAGAAATATCACCAGAACTGAGCAGAAATTCAGAAACTGGTCGAAGCTTCAGCTGAATAAAAATTCTCTTCTAAATTTTCTGCCCAAAGCTTTGCCCAAGCTTTGCCCAAAGCACATCACAGCCTTACTCTTTATCACGCAAGGGGAAATATTCATCTTGCAGAGAATTATCAGTTGGCAGATTGGAAATGCAATAAGTACAAATAAACAAAGAAAAAGTAGGGGAGTGAGTAGAGATTTATAGCATCCAGTTTGCAGTCTAATCCTTCGATTTCTTATAGGGCTAGGTGTATGTTATGTTAGCTTCTTCAAAACATTATTCTTGCTGTCATTTATGCCTGCTGAGGAGAAAGACACACAGAGTAAAAGGAATTACTACATATTGCATGACTGAAGATTTGGAATTGCAACAGTGTGAAGGCTTTCAGCAGGGTCTTAATTGAAAGAGAGTAAAAAGCAAATTATTCACTTGTACTTAAGGGTTATGATTCTCCAGCATATGCTCATAATTTGTACAGCAAATTTACTGGGATGTAAAGAAATGCCAAACATCTGGAAAGCTGAGATTTCTTTTTTTCCCTCTCCTTTTACTTGTTTAGCACTTAGAGTCATTTGGATGTTTCCACCTTCATAATAGAGACTGACGGTTCTGATTCTGATGAAGACAATTTTTAATAAAGTGCCACAGTGACTTCAAGCTCCTAGGGGCAGCCTGTATGGGAGCAGGCTGAACTTATGCAGCTGTTTGATTATTATTGTGGGCTACCTGAAATATTTTAGAAATGCTGAAACAGCTTTTAAACATATTGCTAAAAGATTTTTTTTATTCTCCCAACTTCATTTAGGATGGATTAAGATGAGTTTTTGAGCATATCCTGCAGGCATTCTTAGAAGGAAAATCCATGTTTGTAACTGAAATTTCTGTTCATCAATGAGTCAGAAGACCTCTTGGGCACCTACCTAAAATTTGCATTCACTTTGGGACGCTATCTTGTGAGAAAGATTCAGATACAAGGAATGGGTTCAGAGATAAGAGACAGATAAATTCATTTTGGGGAAGGGGGTATATGAGAGCATTCTTCAGTATTCAAAAGGGTGTTATACAGAAAAGCCATGATCTTGGGTTATGTGAAGGAAAAGGCCAAATAAACGTTAGAAAAATATCCCAAATCTAAGAACAATTTGATGGTAGAACCAGTTACCTCATGAGGAGGCAAGCTGAATGTGTCAAAATAGAGACTGGTCATCTATCTGGGAGATTTAGTTTTCTTCCCTGAAGAAGGAATCCTGCTTGCCTCAAATTCTTTCAGAAGTCTATGATTCATGAATGTGCAGAAACCTTTCTTATAAAGCTTGAGAAAGAAGAGCTGTTGTTTGGTTGACTGGATGGTTGGATAGTTTTTCCCCCTTTCCTTATTCCTATTCCACTACCTTTAGCTTGGTAAATTTACAACGTATAAAAAAGAGCTTGATGAAACAAATAAGAGAAGCACTATATTGCTGATCCATTGTACATTAAAATATGGAAATTGTCAGCTTCTCAAATATCAGATATTTTCCAACCAAATGCAGATAATAGGACATTAATTTAAAAGGGATGAAAATCCAAATATGTGTACTTTTCCTAGCTTTCCAGATATTGTCAATTTAGTTTTGGATTTTGGATATCCAAATACCAATTCCCTTGTGCTGGTTAATGACTACAGTACTTTCATTCATTCATTCATTCATTCACACATGGATCTGAAAAGCAGATGTTTTAGAAAGAAGAAACTTGCCTGGGAAACAAAAAACAAATCTGCATTAATGAATTGTTGATGACTTGGAACAACAGCCACAACTTCTCGTGATTTTCATAAATCCATGTAGCACTTCAGAGCATGTCCCAGGTACAAAGATAACAACTGTATGTAAAGCTTTAGACCAACTGCATCTTTCCCTGGGGTCATTTGGCTACGCTCCAGCTGCTATATGTATGCTCCAGCTGCTATATATATACTCCAGGAAAAGATGAAGCTGCTTTAAAGATTGCAAAGAATTGCTACATTCATATCTCCACATGTTCTGAGTCTAGAATTAATCGATCCAGAAGCAAATTGAAAGTACTGAACAGCCCTTCTTGGCAGTTTCATTTGAACTGTTACAGTTGAATGGATGAAGTGACAATCACTAAGTAATCATTTTATTACCAGGCTCTTCAGGTTGTAGTGTCAAAACCTTATTTTCCTAGTGCTAAAATAAAATCTTGTTTTATTTATGATGCATGGTGAGAAGTTACAGTTTTGAAAAGAATTTGAGAAGCATTTGCTAACAACCACCTAAGTATGTTCCTAACGGCTTTATTTTCTGCAGTGGTTGCTGTTATTTTCATTTCAAGAGTATCATGTTTTTTTCTTTATTTTTCCTGACAAAGTATGGTAAAATCTTCGCTGAAAAAAGCAAAGCATATATTCCATAAGATGTTGCATCACTTTGCCAGCTCTGAATGATTTATCTTTGCAGTTGCTGATAAACCATCAATTCATTGGCAGTTAAAGCTATACAGCAAGAACTAACATGCATCCTTAATTAAATCCTATCCAAAAAGCTAAGAGGATCTAAAATTGAACAGAGAGCAAAACAACTTTTAACTTATCACAATATAGCCAAATGGTATGGGACAGTAAGATGTACTGAACAAATGTATCTGAAATTTTCATTTGGAAATAGAAAATATTTAATATAAAACCTTTTAGTTTCCTTCAAATGCTTTAGGTGGAAAGATTTATATGCTGTTTCAGTATACCAGAGAGCAAACTGACTACAAATAAAATTTCAAGGTTACTGTCATTCTTTGCTAGTGTTTTATAGTTTGACTATAAAGATTCAGGTAAATGTTCATTAACATTTATATTAAGGCATATAAATCAAATAAATGAATACAAATTAATTAATCAATTAATTAATTGATTAATAAAGTGTTTAAGCCTTCTGTCATTCAAATCATTTGGACTGTATATCCCACAGTTTTCTGCTATTGATGAACCTGATAGAAATCAAAATCCAAACATATAGGTGGTATGAGGTTGCTACTACTTTAGATTATTAAGAAATGCTGGGAATATTAACCTCCCAAATTCAGGAAGGCTAAAGTTAATAGAGTTGGATTCAGCAACTTTGCATGGGACATTTGTGGGAATATTTTTCAGATGTGTAGGAATATGATATTAGCTTCACAATTCTTTCTCTCCTGGGACACATTTTCCCCATAACTGAAGTCATCATCATTATCTTTGCGCTATGTGGGAGTTAGAATGGGGAAGGAAAGAGTGGGAGAATGAAAAATGTAGTAAATCATTTGAAGCATAATAGTCAGTTCCATTTTGCAAAATATAATTCACACACCTGTTAATTTGATGAGGTAAAATTTTCCATTCTCTATTTCCCTCTTGCCCGTCTTCCATTCCACTTGCCTCTTTTTTTTTTCTTTTAAATCCTGTCAATGCTTTTGGCTTGCATTGCATTTCATGCTTCATAGAGAAACCATGATCAATAGAACTCCCCCACCCCATTAGCTTTATGTCCAGAAAAAGAAGTTTGAAAGCATGCCTTGTTACCTGAATTATTTTGCAGACTGATATCCAAGAAAGAATCACCTGGAAAGACTGGGTGATGGAAACCTTTCATTTAGAAAATCTCTTTCTTCAATGCACATGTCTGAAGTATTAAAAGAGAGAGAAGCTTCTTTGATATGAAAGAACATAATATAATCCATTCTGCACTTCCACCTTCACCTAATTTTGTCTAATTACTGATTTTTTTCCCTTGAGAAATCAGTAGACAAACAGGTGTTTTATGCAACTTAAATGTACCACTGCTATGATGACATTCCTGTGGTATATGCATATAGAACAAATGTTGCTGTTTTAGGCTAACAATTACTTTCAGCGTAGAAAATCTAGTTGAGGTATCTCATGTCTACAAAAACTTCTGTTTAACTTTCTTCAGTTATCATATGAAGTAGGCCTTTTCTTAGTATGTGTGACTATGTGTTTTGAAATCATTTCAAAACTTCTCTTCTGTTGGCAGTTGTTGAATGTGTTAGAACTTCCCTTGGTATTTAATCTTCATGATTTTCTTGATTTTATGATGATCACCTGATTGGAAATTTGAAACCTTAAACTGTATTATCTACGGAGTATTGACTATTTAGGAATTGTATGGCCAATGAATGATGGATTTCTGCGTTTATGATGGGATAGGCCTCACTGTCAAAACGCTTTGCTGTCTAACCTCACTTTCAAAGTAGAGAAGCCAGCTGGATTGGTTGCAATGGAATAAACTCCATCATATAGTACCTAAATATAGCAAGCTTTGTTAGAGAAACAAATTTGTTCATGATGCACATAATTCAGAATCCTTCTAATCCCCCATCACTGGGTTTCTCACTGCACCCAATGCTAAGAGCAGCCCTATCATTTATTTTCTTGCAAAGAGTTTACCTTTGAAAATGAGCCTTAGTCCAATGGGAGTCCAACCCCTTATAGTAGCTATTAAAATGTTAAATAAATTAGAACTGAAATTGTCTTCTCCCAAATGGGCCTGTTGAGAAGAGTCTCTTCAGGGTCATTCAGAAGTTAGAAAGCAGGAGATAGGGCTGGATAAAAATGACAAGAGTTATTGTGTTTCATCAAGAGCCAAAATATAGGGCTTTGTAAAGTTTCAATTTGGGGATTTAGATTTGATTTCCAGGCAGTTTCTTCAAGTTTTGGCTGCCCTTTTAAAACTAAGTAGGTCGGACTTGGTTAGTAATTGGATAGGAAACCATTGGAAAATCCCAGGCATTTAGAGCACACTGGGACTTTTTTAAAAGTCCTGAAAGAAGCAATGCTCAGAAAATTATTTGAATATATTCATGTGGTCCATGACTTTCAAATTCAGTTTAAAAAAAGCTCTACTGCTGAACAAATCTCTTGAATCAAACTGAGTTTCCCATTTAAATCAACAATTTGGATGAAGCTGTGAAATCAGACAGGATGCTTCTGAATCACTTTGATGACCTGGAATTCAGTGACAATCCTTAAATCCTTTAGCAGATTGTTTACTTTCTGTCACACTTTAGAAGGGGAAGAAAGCTTTCTCTCTTTTTTTCTCTCTCTGTACATAGAAAATCCAAGCAACAATCAAAAGCATAATTTTACAACATATATAGCTAGGGGGGAACAAAACAACCATGAACCATTTGAACCATGCACAAGTTATTGTCAGCTTAAGGATGTAATATCCTTGAGTACATTTATTATATTTGTTAGGTAAAGATAAAGAGGAGTATAGAAAAACACTTTATTTGCCTGTTTAGAAATTAAATGTGCTTATAATAGTATAAGAATCATCTCTATTTTTGTATCTTTTTCTAAAGTCATTAGTATAAGACCTACCTCATAAAATGATTAAGCTATTTCTTTTGACACTACAGCTACCCACCACATTTACAGAAGCATCTGATGACCATGATCATTTGTTTTTCATTTTTCTTTTAATTTATACAGTTGTTGGAAGACTATTTTATTTCTGTTACACTTCCTCCTCTTTCCTCACTTTCCTTCTGTCAGTCCCAAATCATCAGGATGCTTGACATTTTTTTAAGTTTAAAATATAATGACTTGATTGACCTTTTATTCATTCACTGACTTTTTTGTAGGTGAATCCATAAATTTCATTCAAATTTCTCTAATTTATTATTGGCAACTTTCAAAAGTTAATGTTCTTAAGTAAAGTAAAAAAAAAGAATTTATTTTGGCCATTTAAAGTCATTTATCCAACAATAGAATCCTAGACCTATTTACTTTGGAGCAAGTTCTACTGGGGAGGGGTATCTATGATAGCTTACTCAATTGCACATGCAACTAAATACTAGAGAGATTAGGTGGGGGTAATAGGTGATGTTCCAATCACTTAAATAAACCCCTAGAGTTTCATTTTGTCAAGTTCTTAATAATGGTCTCCTGCCTTTCATTCCTTAGTCCCTCACAATAATGCTTATAGTAAGATTGATGAATTTTTTAAACACACTTTGAGCCAACAAAAAGATCAGCCTTTCAAATGGTAGTTTTTGCTGATCTGTTCTCAGTTTTGTATATTATTGATAGTGGAGGTGCTCCAAGATTCAGATGACATTCTCTTTTATTACTACTCATTACTATTACTTGCTGGAGAGCCATTTTGTCTGTTGTGGTTAGAAACATTATTTGAGACTTCTGACTAAGTGGACTGAAAGCCTTTTACTGACATTTGGAAGGATATCAAATTCCTAGGAGTAGGCACTACCAGCACCTTGTGGTACTAAGTTTTCTAAGACAGTATGAGAGAAAGAAATTATTCTGAAGGAAAGCATAGATTTTGTTTAAATAATAAGTGGCCAGCCATTTTAAGACTGTGGAGCTCAAAGCCATTTGAATTCCCAAGAATTATTTTAAGGATGAAAACTTTTACACTGTTAGTGGGCATTGTGTTCTCCAGCAAACAGCATGTGATACCAACCAGCAGTTACATAAAAATAAAGAAGAGGTTTAATGGTAAAGTTGATGCCATCTAGCTGGAAGGGTTTCATGCTTCTGAAGCACAAATATTGGAAGAACAGAATATTGCATTTGTGTCTCAAAGAAAGTGATAATATTCATTTCTTACAATTTATAACAACGATTTTCCCATTTACAGAGTTTGGCTGTTAAGCTGTCTTCTAGATCAGTCTTTTGCTTCTTGCTGAACATTCAGAGGTCCTCATTTTTTATTAATACATGGTTAGACCTCAACAAATACACAAAATATACCGGAGAAAAGATCTGTTTTGGGGGGATTAAGTGGCATTATAAGAAATTAGCACTTATATTCATACAGTTTGGAACAGAATTTGAAATTATGGCACAATAATGGATAAAATAACATTCCCTGAAGAGCATTAATAGCAGCCTAGAATATCAAATCTGATATGTATAGCTTGAACCAGAACCAGAACCCACTCTGCAGAAAAAGACACTGGAACCTGACCTGTTTTTCATTCATAAAGGATTGCATCATTTTAATCTTATTTTTAAAAATAATAATTTATGAAAATAAATAATAATAGGCAAGGCATATAGCAGATAACAATTTAGTTTACATAGCTACGCTGATTTTTCTCAGTCTGGTAAGAGGGTTGGCTAGAAGGATGTAATATTTTTAACTTCTTGCCAGCATAGTGTGATCTTTTGCTTTTTATTGTTTTTAAGTGAGTTGGAAATTCCATTCACCATGAAATCTGAGTAACATAAGTTGGTGGTCCTAAAGGTCCTATTCTTTGTAATAATAGAAATGCTTGTAGCTGAACAATGTTACTATCAATCAAAACCACTTAAAATTACCTTCTTTAAGCTTGTAACATCCACTGTGACTCTGGCAGCACAATTTCACAGAGGCTTGTAAAATTTTAACTGTATTAATTGTTACAAGAAACCACAGCATCTGGGAAAGCCACGTTTTCATGGGATATTTCAGGTTATAGTCCATTTATCTCTCATGGACAATCTTCCCAAAGAATCAGATCAAACCAAATACTTTCATTACTCTGCCTATGTTCTCCCATTTCTTCTAGTTCATTCCTCTTCAATTTTGAAGATGCCCAGGCATTATGAAGGTTGAAGAACCACTGAAGAAACAATTGTACAATGAAATCTGAAAGTATATTCAGACAAGCAGTCTCTTCTCTTCCCATTTATAAAGAAATGTCTTTTTCCATCAAACTGCCTGAAAATGGTCAAAAACCAGTGCAAAGAAGAAGCAAAAATCACCATTAGTGTATAAACAACAGTAAATAAATCTAAGATGAGTAGCAGTCCAAAGTCATGAAATGTCAAGACCATTCCACTTGCACTGAACTTACTCCTAATTCTTCTAAAACTATATCAAGCTTTTGGCTTTTTTAGCTTTAATGGATCCAGTCTTTAGTACCTATTTTTGTGCTACTATGATCAGGGCTTCAGTACTGCCTTTTAGTCCATCCTTTTCCAGCCACTGCTAGGATTTTCCATTGTCTGCCATTTAGCTATCTGTTGATGGTACATCCCATGCAGTATCTTCTCTTCCCCTTCTGCTTGATCTTCCTCCCATGTCTGCTGCTTCATCAGGCATTCTATCAGCCTGAGAGTGGGTGTTTTTGGGTACCATATTATTGATGTAGTCCTGGATGCTCTGAATTTCATCCAAGATGGTGGTTCTGACAGTCACTAGAATTTACGTCTTTTTTCCAGCTGGAGTACAGTCTCTGGGTGATGGACTTGGAGTGGAAGCCTCTGTACATTGTGAAGAGCTTTCAAGTGTTCACATTGGTTGCTTCCATCTTCTTCTTTGGCCAGCAAAATGTGTGTGTGTGTGTGTGTATAATGGCAGGATATTGAATGATTATAGGGTGTACAAATTGATGGCACTAATATTGTTTTTCCCGTTAAGCTGGCTCTTCAAAATCTCTCTTGTCCTTTGGTGGTACTTGAATATTGCTGTCCTCCTTGAATATTGCTGATCTCCTTGCCCCTTCATCATAGATCCCATGGGACTGTGGGATAAAAATACATTTATAACTGGAATGTATGTCTGTTTTGTAGTCTGCTAATAGTTCCACTCCATCAGTCTTGACTACTTTCTCTCTCTTGACTATCATCTGGTTACACATCTCCAGTACAAATGATATCCCAATGTCCTCACTGTAGACTGATGTCAGATGGATCAGCAAGTCCACTGTACCTTCACTCTTAGCATACAGCTTCATGTCATCTATGTAGAGGAGATGGATGATTGTAGTTCCACTCTTGCACTTGTATCTCTATCCACTTCTGGTGATAATCTCACTGAGAGAGTTCAAGTCTATGCAGAACAGCAGCAGGGATAGTGCATCACTTTGGTGTATGCACACTTGATGGCTACTTGTGTGAGCCATCTAGGTTTATTTCTGGTGTACCATTGAGTTATTGAGGAAGGTCCTTGACATCCTGTTGACTTTGTATAGTACCAGGCATTCACAGTGTGTGACACTGAGTCATAGGCTTTCCTGTGGGCACTCCAGGCTGTGTTCAGCTTGATCTGTGTTGCTCTTGAATCTGGGGCAGCTGCTTTATCAAAAAGCAACTGGTATTTTAAATCTCTGGTCTTGTTCCCAATGATGCTCTGCTTATGTACTGGTTCATATGGTCTTGTAGTTTTGCAGCAATGATGCCTGATAGGACATTCCATTATATGCGGAAATATGTTACTGGCTGATTGTTGGACAGTTCTGTTCCCTTGTGGGGGTCTTTCATGATCAACACTGTTCTTCCTTGCGTTAGCTAGTCTGGATGGGAGCCTGCTTCTAGCAGTTGATTCATCTGTGCAGCTAGGCATTCATACTCTGTGTTAGTTTCTTTAGCCAGTAGGTTTGTATCATGTCCGAGCCAGATGCTGTTTAGAACTTCATAGACAGCTCTTCTGTGAGCAAAAAAGATGGCCTCTAGATTTGATAGATTTTGTTGTTCAGTCACACAGTTGTGACTGACTCTTCGCAACCCCACGGACTGCAGTATGCCAGGCCTCCTTGTCCTGCATTGCCTCCCGGACTCCTCCAAAGTCCACACCCAACACACTGACTATGATATTTATCCATTTCATCCTCTGCTGTCCCCTCCTCCTCTTCCCTTCAATCCCTCCCAGCATCACAGTCTTTTGTAATGAGTCCTCCCTGCGCATTATGTGGCAAAGTACTTGAGCTTCAGCTTTAATATCTGTCTCTCCAATGAGCAATCAGAGTCGATTTCCTGCAGGATTGACTGGTTTGATCTCCTTGCAGTCCAAGGGACCCTCAGTAGTCTTTTCCAGCACCACAATTCAAAGGCATCAATTCTTCGATGTTCAGCATTCCTTATGGTCCAGCTCTAACAGCCACATATAACTACTGGGAAAACCATAGCCTTGACTATATGCACGTTTGTCGGCAAGGTGATGTCTCTGCTCCTTAATACATTATCTAGGTTTGCCATAGCTTTTCTCCCAAGGAGCAAGCAACTTTTGCTTTCATGGCTGCAGTCACCACTGCAAGATCTGCAGTGATCTTGGAGCCCAAGAAGGTGAATCTGCCACTGCTTCCATTGTTTCCCCTTCTACTTGCCAGGAAGTGATGGGACTGGTTGCCATGATCTTAGTTTTTTTAATGTTGAGTTTCAAGCCAG